>JAQIXP010001757.1:0-17160 GCA_034700285.1 Proteroiulus fuscus | reverse complement strand
AATGGAGCTATTTTCAGCTAATTCTCAGTTTAACCTGCGACTTACAGCTAACCCTCAACTGAAACTCCCCACTGCTACTGTAAAATATTTGCCAATTGTTATATAATCGAGTTTCTCACTGAAACTATTTTGAGGGTTGAACTGGTTTTTTTTAAAATTATTATCTGGTCACTTGGATATGGTTAATAGAAAGTAGTTATTAGTTAGTCTCCACAGTAGATTAATTTAGTACTTGTTTGTTTTTGGTTTCAGGACGGTAAACTTTGGTATTACAGAGGTTTTTGTAGATGTAGAAATTTTTCTTTTTGATCCCAAAATTTACAAATCTAGTAGTGGATGCTTAATGGTTTCGTACAACTTAATTTACATCGAAAAATCCCCTGGTTGGTTCTGAAAGATGGTTATCTTATACCATACTATCTTTTCTAAGTGGCATTTGTTTCAAATGTGACTATAGTTAAAAGACATCTAATTTAGCACTAGAGTTTTACACATAATGAAAAGTTATCTATGACAACATCGTTGATTACTGTGAGAAACACCTTCTTTGCGTTTTTTTTTTTTGTATAGTTTGGCATCAAAAATTCGTACTGTTAAATGGCGTCACCTAATCTCACACAATCAAAACGGCAAATTAGTAGTTTTATTCCAAAACATCAGCCATGCACGCATAAATCAAAATTCTTGAAAAGTCCTGTACATATATTAATTTTTAAGTAATCAAGCTACTTATAGGCATATATTGTTCCCAAATATTTTGTTGTTGTTGTTGTGCATGGTAAACAGTATTTAGAACAGTTCTGTCATGCAGTTTTATCTTGTTCGCAAAAAATGCTACTTTTTCACTGGCTAAAATTTATAATTATAATTTATGTATTTAATGTTGTTTTAATGTATTCTTAGAAAATTTCACGATAGTCTCACAGGTTTATGGCAATAAAAATGTCATCTAGGTTAAGATTTTTTTTTCTTTTCAAAATGAAAAGCAATTTGAGACTTAATAATTAATGTAGTCATCTACATTTTATTCTTTGAGCCTGACACTTTTCTTCAACTCGACTATTAAGTTACTGCTCGTGAATTCTATTCAAAAATTAATTAAATCATAGGCCGTTTATAGTTCAGAGAAGAATAAATGAATAGCATTGCTAACAACACAAATTGATTAAATCTTGAAGAGCATACAGTATTGTATTTCTGACGTGATATAGTTATGAAAAATTACATTACGGTTGAACTCCAGGATATAAGAATTGGAAATCACATTATCACTCAATGCATCTGATGGAAATTTTACCCCAGTTCTGAAACTGTATACCGCACTGATTCCCTCTCCCCATTCATTATAGTAATAAGAAAAAAAGTTGCATGCTTAAAATAATGTTCTTTATTTATTTATGTAGACTAATATTCTTCTGCATCGCGAAGTTCTTTTAATAATGTTATTTTCTACGATGCATCTGCCATATTGCTTTTGTGATAAGATGATATTTTAACTTTATTTGTCCTATTCTCGAAGTGTTCATATATGCAATGTCAGTAAATTGAGTCTAATGTGCATCCATACATTGGACTCATTTAGAATTAGTAAATTTGACGTTTTATCTTCCCTTAAATTTTAAGTTGTGTGTTTTTCATTTTGCATTGTGAGGGGGGATTGCATTTTTAAGGAAATTCATTGCAAAATAGCAAACTAGCATTTATTAAATGCTTCAAAATAGCAAGATAATTCAAAGTAACTCCACATGTTAGTAGAAATAAGTTCAAATAAACTTACCAAGAAGCCATCGTATGTCCATGATCCAAATTTCATAAAGCAGTGCTGCTCATCAAAAGGGAAATATCTAACATCTATTTCACAGTAGCTTTTGAATATTGCTGGAGGTTTCCATATCACTGTTCCATTGTGATAGATAACTGCTTTTGTCATAGTTGTAACAACATAATGACCATCAGCACTGTTAAACAAAGTACGAAACCAGGATGCATTTTTAATGAGATGTTTATGTTTACTGGAATCATTACAATTTGAAGAGAAAAAAATAACTATATGAAAATTTAAAAAAAAAAATCAACAACGTAAAAATGTAAATTTTAATTTAAAGCAGGCATGATGTGAGACCGAAACAAGCACCCTATAGTATATTAGATATACGATTCAACCCTGTCGCCTTAAGTTTAATTTCAATAGGGCTTCAATAAATATGAAACTTTGAAAATGCGTTTAAAATGTTACTAGTTAATGGATCCTAAAGAATAGCAGGAATAACATTTATTATCTAATTCTACAAAAGCCACCTTTTGTAATCCTCGTAGTTATAGAAAAACAAGCAGACCTCGCTTTAGTAATGGGATTTAAGACACCATTTTGTAGGGAACATTTCATGAATTTGTCTCTTTATAAATGGTTTATAGACTAAACATAAAAGCATCTAAATTCCAAGTTTTGATTAATGATGACATTTTAATTTACAGTTTAATCAATATCAGACCATGCATGATAGGACAAAAGGATTATTGTTGCTTTCATAAATACGTTCGTAGCATTCATTGTGTATTCTGTACTTTTTTTTTTAAATTTATGAATAAAATTAAATAACTGAATTTTAAGTTAGTAATTTGAATTTTTCTCTGGTTGGGCTATACTAAATACTCAAATATTATATATGATTGCCATTAATTACTACAATTCTTGTGAATTCTGAAATATATATTATAGCTCAAAAGTGGTGGCAAGCTTACTTGAGCTATATTGCATAACATTTTATTTGGGTGGGGGATGTGTTGTGAACAATTTTTTTTTTAAAATGTGTTACGGGGTTGGTGATTACAATGTAAGTTTGATTCAGAAATTTGGTGGTATAGGCCTATTTGCTTGGACAAGCCTTTTTTTAAGAAGGGCACTATATTAGGTCATGTTGAGGTTTCTTTAATTATATTTTAATTGGAAATATAGCTTTCAGCAAAGTTATAATGGAAATAATTATTGGCGCAGGCCTACTGTAACATGACCGACATGGAAAATGCATAAATTTAAAAAGCACATTTAATTAGTGGTCAATAATGCCTGCATACGCATTTCATTTGTTTGCTTATTGGCGAGGACTACTTTTGAAGCATTAATGGAAGCCCTTATCAGCATGCAATTCTATAATGTAGGCTATAGTGCTTCTCGACAAATTGTTGCAATTTTGAATGGACATGACGGAAATGCTCAAGGTTATAAATTCTGTATAGCTGTTCTATATATTTGTAAATTGCAATTTAGTAATCGTATTATCCTTACACTCAGTTTCTCTATTGCATCCTTTATTGTCTATTTGCACAAGAACTAAGAACTTCTATTGTTACAATGTAAACCTATTATAAATTTCCTCTATAGTCTTCCATGGCATGGTTATAACAAATGCCTTATAATCATTCATTTTTCGTTTTATTGATGCGATTTACTTAAGGTACCTCAGAGAATATAAATGTTGTACATATAAAGGGGAATTTGTAATTGGATTTATATACTATATATTAGCTTTAAGTGTTATATATACATTATAAAATTTGGTAGTATATCTATTTCTGTCATACACTTTTTTTCAGACCAGCAGTCAAGAATTTAGAGAAATCGTAAATGAGCGGAATAAACAAATTAATTTTAATCATGTTAATGTTTGTTAAATTGGAAATAAATTCTATGAGATTTAGCCTATCATAAAATACTCCCTTGCTACTTACTTATTGTATAAAACAATGTCTGGAATCCATAAGAGTTCAGATGGAACGTATAAATGGGTGACTCCACCATATTCGTCAGGTTCCCATGTTAGTTTATTATCATGCCATATCTGGAACAATTATTAATATGATCAATTCTTATAAACATTTCTCTCTTATTTTCAGTATTACTTATACTAATAGATTATTTATCAGACAAAATGTGACTGCATTGTAGCTCCTACTGCCATTGCATCCACACCTACGTGTAAAATTTAAGGTGTATTGAAACAAGTATACACTTCATTTAAGCAAGCCGTGCATGTAGGCTATTGACTTTAGGCATGCAGATGGTTGTTTGATTAAAGGTACCATACTTTAGGTAAACATAAATTACCATGTAAACACTTCATTTAACATTACATGACAATATCCTGTTTCCTATGACAGTGATGCATGCTTTTTCAACCAATTGTAAACAGACATCATAAATCATACATCATTATTCTCAAATTAAAAATATAGGGTAATTCATTCAAAACGCTTCACCACAAACAACTTAGAAACCTTTACATCTATGCTCCCTAAATGAACTATGTGTCAGTAAACCTGATGTGTCATCACACTGTGATGGTACTGCTTTCCCCTTTGGTTTACTGACACATAGTTCATTTCAGGAGCAGCTGCAACGACTCCAAAGTTGCCCATTTGCTCATGTTGGAGCGTTTTGAATGCACTATGGCAATCTTTTCTTCTAAATTAAGTTTTATTTGTAAAGATCTGATCATTTATGCTTATAAGGTTATTGTGGTTACCAACAGACTGCAGCAGTTATATTTAATAATGACAAAATGTAATTAAAAATATAAAAATAATTTATTGTATATTGTATTCAATTGAGGAATTATGTCATTCAAATTAATAGAATTAGGCTTTATTTTTTATAGCATTAACTTTAAAAAATAAGTCAAATATTTTTGGTGATTTTTTTTGCACATGAAAGAATAATAATTGTTCAGCTAATTCGTATAATTCTTTAAACTCTATTTTGACACCTTTTGACACGTTTTAGAGCTTTATTCAATTAACTGGCTTAACGTATACAAACAACATGAATCAAAGTATACTGAAATGCACGATCATGACTGAAAACTCGAAAGTTTTTCATTCCTAAATCTAACAAAAATAATAAACTCGATTTGATGGTCTTTTGGATCATTTCTTTAAATTGAATTCTGTAAAATGCTATTACATAAATAAAAGACTTCATTTAAGCTGACGGATAGTATAGAATTCTTAAGGTCTTCAGTACTAACTTTAAAGGCTACATGCATCATCATCAAGCAAGAATTTTTACGCTTATTGCAATTCTTTGTAATTTACTTTTATTTTATATGGTTTTTGTTCATTTTCTTCAATGCATAGTATTATTTATTTTTGGCCAAAGGCGAAATATTCTTGTTTTCAATCAAGGATTACGGATTTGTAAGTGTTTATAAATTAAAGTTTTGTTATTTAATGTACATATAAATCTTATTAATTAGGGTAAATTAATCTAATTAATATTTTAAAGTTAAATGGGTACTGAACGAACCTGCAACACCCAAACATTCGTTGTCATGATTTGATTCTTCAGATTCTGAAAGGAAAAAAGAAATCATAAGGACAGAAATATGCAAAAGTGACTCAATATATGGAAATGGTTCATTATATGATTATAGATTGGTTTGTTGTTAAATTGCAAAAACTATAGTAAATATGTAGGATTTATTTCTCCGTTCTATTAATTTACTAAAATGGTTGTAATGCATTTGAATTTTCTTTAATGATCTGACCAACCTATATCAATGTAATCTATAGTCACTTGTTGAGTTATTGACTTGAAATTAAGACTGGTTAATTAAGGTATAGGAGTGAAGATATGTTGTTATATCCAATTATAATTATTGTGGATTATTCAATTATTGAAAGCTAGCATTTAGGTTAATTTGAGCTTATTAATTAAACGATCCCTGCAATGCGTCATATTACATGACCATCATATATTCAAATATGCAAGTAAATATAAAGAGAAAAATCTTGGCATGAGTGTATATCTGACATGTAGTTGTTTTCAAAGTATAGTATACTCTATCTTTTATAAAAGTAGGAACTGAGCAGTAAAGAGACTTTTCATTCCCTAATCGTATATATTTGTAGTCTACTGGCATGCATTTTATATGCTTTGATAAAATTTATACTTTCCTCAGCTATCCATTGTTGTGCACTCATGCATGCATTACAAATTACTGTTGTCATTTTGGGATGGATTTCTTTAAAATTCTACAGGCAACAACATCGCCATATTGATCTTCCCATTAATGGCTGTTTTTTTGAATTTGGCTAGCTTTTGCTGCAGTTACTGCAGTCTATATGTGTATTTCTGTATAGCTTGAAGAAAATGCTGAATAACTATAAATCCCATTGTAAATTCGTACTGACCTATATATTTATATACATGATATTACCCTGCAGCAATAGAAATACACTCGTATATATATAGTGTAATTTGTGGAATCATTGTACGTTTATGATCTCAAAACTTTGCTTATATTTGTGCCTACACGATTTGTATACAGAGAATATGAATAACGAATTGTGTATAAAATATGTGAGATGGTCATGTGTGACGTCATATTCGAGTAAAGATGTACGGGGCTCCTTTTTCAGAGCAATAAGTTGTGAAAACACACAACACACTTTATTGACTGAATTTGCATGGCCGACTTTCATTTTAATCAGAAATAATGGACTATTAATCCTTTATTATTTTCCTACTCCTGTAAATGGCCATATAATATATACCCTTCAACCATAATTTTCAGAAAAAAGTTATAGAAATAGACCTTCATACCAAAAATAACATTTGAAAATATGGAAATTAAATAACTAAATTTCAATGGCTAATGTTATTATTTTTATTATCATTGTATTACAAATGTCAATAATACCATGCAGCAGTCTGACACCAGTGGTTTGTTTCTATGCAAATGAGCAACCTTATCTAGACAATGTTTTCAACGAGTTACTTCAAACTCAACAGGTATTATTTCAGTAGGCGATATACCTATAGTGATAAAAAATGTATTCTCTAAAATTGTTTTTATTATAAAAATTTATTAATTTATAATTATAATTATTAATTAAAAATTTATTATAAAAATGTTTTTATTAGTTGTTTAATATGAAAGTAAGGAAGTAAATGCACAACAAAATAGATTTCTTTGGAGCTGTAAAAGACGTCACGACACAGCAGTATATATAGTAAACATCCCACTGAAATTGTTTTTATTGTATGAATTAAATTACTAAAGATGTAAACGAAATTAATATTAAAAAGTGCAAAGAATATTTTACTGCGAGTCGTTATGCAACTCAATTTGTGATTGTAATTATAATTAAGTGAGTTTTAAATATCGCAATCACATATTGCGGAAAAAGAGGGACATTTTCTTTGGCTATATACTGGACAGCAATTTTTGCTGGCTAAGGGGGGGCCCGGGGGGAATCAATTACCCCCATTGCTTGCCCCCTGTATCCGCCCTTGGTATGAACAACTGTGAAATCGCCAAAGTGTGCTCATGAATAGATGTGTCCTTAATTTAATGTCCTCTTTTTGAAATTAATTATATCTTGTCTTCAACATTAAAATGCATTTTATTTTTTGAAACTGAAATATGCTGCAATTTTTTACAGTATATAATGTATTTACATTCTAAATTTGAAAATGTTAGTATTTGCAAGTATAAATTTCATTAAAATCTGTTAAAAGCTTTTTAAAGCTTGGTTTTTAGTATATTATTTTGGTCAGATACAATACACACAAATAGAGATTTAAAAATGGAGATGATTTCAAAAAGGGATGCATCTTTTCATCTTATTTGATGATAAACCTACAAGCATAATTCATAATCACAAATATTTATTATGTTCAGATACCAGTGTATGTAATATAGCTCCTACATGAAATATGAACTATGTGAATTATATGATGATCTTTTTGAAATTTAAAGTATAGGTATTTGTAAGTGAATATACAGCATAGTTTTAGAATGTAAATTTGTCTATTCTAATATATATAGGCCTCATGGCCAAAAGTCAGAAATCAGACATTATACATCTAATGAATCCATTTCATTTTCCTATTTATTATTTAATTTCGGACAGGATAATGCCTGTTTTTGCAATCTATTACTGTGAAGAGAAAAGTTATATTTTATCCTTTTATACTAGGTAAGCCCTATATAGTTAAATCTGTTTACATTGTATTTTTTCACTATATGAAAAACTGAATGCAATGCTTGGTATGCTTAAAGGAGAGTTCCCAAAAAACTTAAAATGTAATCTATACTGAACTAGTGAGCATGTATATATGTGTGTGCATGTGCATGTTGTGGTAACATGCATATGCATTTGCTGCTTTAATTATACACACATTTACGAGACGTAAAATGTGTTTGATTTATATAGCAATCATAAGCTTACTTCATAAGAACATTTTTATCATATCCTATACTAAATTCTAAATACCCAGAAGCAGAGAGAGAGAGAGAGAAATAATAGGGTATATATGGCTCTTCTATTTAATATAAAATTATTCCGAGAAAACGCCATTTTTAGCAATAGTATAGATAATATGGCTTTTCATGATGTCGGACACTTATCATTATATCTACCAATATATGGAAATGTCTGTAGTAATCAGACTGGATTATTACTTTGTGCATGCCTATTTTGATAGCATATCTAATGCAAGTATGAAGCCTTTACTGAAACCAATCTGTTGGAAAATCAATATTTTGTTTATTAAATGGATTATAGTAATGATATTCTCTATAATTAAGCTTATATATGGCCATGCACCAATTTATTTTACTATAAGAGTATCAAAGCTGGGATTTTAAATTAAGTAATGACAATATTAAATTTAAGGAAAGCATTTAGATATAAAAGAAAATTTCAATGGAAATGTGCTTGCAGTTGTCCACAAAAAATAAAATTTGAAGCCTTTTCTTCTTAGTTCTTACTAACTTGACATTCAATGGTGGTGATAAATTATGTGGTTCCTATTTTTATAAATCTGTGTTACATACAGAGCCCAAATTTTTGATCCCACTTATACGAGTGAACGTCTAATAGCATAATATATATATATATATATATATGTATATATATGACAGTGTTATCACCTACAAATATTGTCCAGGCTTATATATGTAGTTATTTTTATAGACAGTTATGCTATTTTCATAAAAGATACCAGCATTATATTAATTAGAGAGTATAGTATTTGGAGCAAAATCACACTATCATATCTGGAGTATTTTCAAACATGTTTGAATTATTTTATAATCTTTTCAGCAATACATATAATATAAACCAATTAAGATGTTAATTTGTGAAAAATGCATTATAGTGTTTGTGTAAAAAGGAATTTTCATTAATTATTTTTTTTTTGCTCAGTGTGCTTGTATTCAGTAGTTCTAATGTGTTCCTACACCGATTCAAATTATTGATATTACCTTACACATACACACATTATAACATTCATTAAAGAGTTAGTAATTGGACCTGGGAATGCTCTTATTTAAATTGCTTTTTCGAGTCATTTCTTAATTGTCGGGTTTGGTAACATTTGTTTTTATGGATGAACTTATATGATGTATCTTGATAGGTTCGATCCTCTCGATATAGTATTAGTATACATATATCCCAACATATGAGATCTATTGTAACAAGATCTTTTAAATGTGTCTAATAGCTCAGAGCAGTATATAAGAATTTGTGAATCTTAATGGTATTTAAGTGTAAATCTTAATGGTATTTAAGTGTAAATCTTAATGGTATTTAAGTGTAAATCTTAATTGTTCTATAATGATATAATTTATATTATTTAGAAAACGAATAAGTATAATTCTACATTAATGGTGCATGCACTTTCTTTAAGCTACTTTCAAGTCATTTTTGAGCACTATATATGTATATTGGTATAATGGAAATCTTGCAGAAATTGTAACTATCTACTTTGGCAATTTTTTTTTATGAAGATAACACCCTCAATATATGATACATTTGGGTAATTGAAACTATTATAGATGCATCTGTAAGGTGTATAGTTTGGAGGAAGATACACCCTACCCATTACCAAATTTATTCTTAATGTCTTCATTTTTTTATCATTGGACTCCATTATGGAATTTTGATTTGCTCATCTGGTCCCTTGTTTACGTCATTAAGCCAGTTATATGTAGGCCTATGCTTAAACTAGTTTGTATAACAGAGCTATTTTCAGCATTCTTTAAATTACATGCATAAAAATATATGTATGGAAGTTGCTTATGAATACTGATATGATAATGTCGGAATGATTTAATTAACGGCTGGTCACAATTTCTGATCCATATATCATTTTAAAACCTGGAGCTTACTTCATAATCGTACATTGCGATAATCTCCAAAAAGTCTTTAAACTAATAAAGTTGCACACTTGTCCAGTGCAAATTATAAAGGAAACTGAAACAATTTTGAAATTATCTCAATGTACGATTGCAGAGTAAGCTCCAGGATTTAAAATAACGTATGATGGGTCATAGTTATATATGACAAGCCGGTAATTACAATTATCATCCCGACGCAAGAACTAGAACATTTTGAGTGATATATAATCATTATAGAAATACAATTTCCTGAGATCGACTAGCGCCAACTCTTTAACATTTTGGATTTCGATCTTTTTGCTAAAAAACCTATTATTGGACACCAAATAAACTGTGTTTGAATTGAATTAAGGTATAAGACTTAATCATTTCACGGTGCCATGGACATCAAAAGTAATACACATGCTGCTCACAGATGGCGCAGTTTTTTAGTTGACAGTACCCTTAAGAAGCTTATATCAGAAAATACTGGTTCATGCTACTCTTGAATGCATGCATGCAAGGATATTGGATGAAGAAATCAAATAATCAAAATAAATAAAAATTGTTTGTTATATTCTTAATTGTTAGTGAATTTATTGATGTAGTGTCAAACCTGTGAAATTGGAATATAAAAATGCTATAATATGGCAATTGGCAATGATCTATGTATGAACACTATAAGAAGGATTATTAAATATTTAATGCATGTTATATCAAGTTGAAGTTGTGTAGCACAGAAATGGTTATTAATTATAGATTTGACACTTGTACTCTTTTCAATCAATAACTACTTAGTCTGGAAAGAATAAAAGATTCAATAATGTCTATTTAAAATATTTATATAAAAATTGCATGGGTCTTTGATATAAGTCTATTGCTAAAACTGACAAACTCTTCATTTTCTCATTTTAAAGTAACCCAATTATCATTTCCAATGTTTAATACATAATGGCATGTAGGCGATTTGATTTTTATGAAAAATGTTGAAGGTCCACTATTGATTTTTGATTTTATGAGTTTTTGGACATATATGGTAGTATTGCATTAAATTTTAATTGAAAGTTAAAAATTACTATAGCTTTAATATGCTCATACGTGTAATCAGTATATGCTTTTCTGTATTTTTAATACTTTATTTTAAATATTTGGGAGCTGGAAAATAAATACACTCGCATGAAGTGTGTAGAGTGAATTTTTTTCACACTGACGTTGAAATCAGACTCCAATGTGCATAAGCAGGATATCTGTTTAACCTATCGTAAGATATTGATGTACTAGGCTACAAGCTGATCTGAAACTGGAATAGGCGAAGCTGGCAATCACAACTATACATTCTGGCAAACCGTTGCTGGGATACATGGTTTGAGGAGAATACATAATAGAGATTTGGGTAGGCTAGATCTGGATATGCGATTTTGTTATGTGCTGCATGGATTTAAATTTGATCTGTTTGTAAACCTGACAATACTTCACAGAATTTGCTGATTTTATATCCATTTTTATCGAACAGTCAACGGAGCACAAAAACTGTACATTAGTATGTGAGGGGTAAATACTTCTCGTAGTCTATACTATGTTACATTTTTCATATATATTGCTATAAATCTGATGAGTTGTTGATATAAACATTTCAGTGTCTACTGTATATGTATTCTTTTAAAATTGTGTGAAACCCTTACAGCAAAACAAATGTTCAATGTGGCATAATCAAAGTTATTCTATAATGAAGATCTGTTTTGATATTTTGAAGTCTCAGAATCTTTTATTCAATCTCACTTGGTTGAATGGAGTTTTAACATACTTCTGACTGAGATAGTTATGTAATTTTAAAGTTTCTGGCAGTGAGGGTGTGGGTGTTGAATGGAAGGGACTTGAAATACACAAATTATTATAAAAGTGTCTGGAAATCTTTTTCGTAAGAAGGCTTTAGTCACCTACCCCTCCCCCCATAATTATTATGTCACTGGACTGAGAGATTATTAGAATGTGAAGCCATATAAGCATTATAAACTTCATCTGGTCTACACATCAGGATACCTTGAGTAATTTGATTTTCTTTGGTATTACAGAGGTTTTGCAGCTATAGTAATCAATTGTTTCTTACATAAGAAAGAAAACATTTATAGTTATATCGTTTTTGTTTTTAAGGAAATTTCTGTAAAGTAAAAATATTCAAATACTCATTTGTGCTATAGAATGCACATTTACATAAATCCCTGTTGGCATGATAGGCACCAAGCACGTTATTCTGATCATTGAGCTTAATATATATGATTTTCATTTTTAAATAATTTGTGGAGAATTTTCAGAAAGTTAATTACTTTCTAAGTTCTTTACAAAGTGAGCTAGACGTCTGGGACCATCCATCCATTTTCAATAAACTGATGGATGCATGATGAAGTTGAACATTTTAAAAATACTGCAGAAGTATCTTAAGTAAGGTTTATTTTGGCTTGATAAGTAGAGATTAAATTAAATGTAAAGTTCAATTGGGTAAAATCTAGGTTACCTTATTGGCATATTTTAACATGGAAAGTTTGAATTAAATATGCTGGGATTTATTTTTAACCTTTACTGCATGCAGTTTAATATTTCTTTTGAAACTGACAGTGTTAATCATCAAAAGCTGCCCCAAGAATTCGAGTAGAAGTTGCTCATAAAAGCATTATTTTTTAATTGAGTACCGGTAGCCTAACAGTGGCTTACATTGCAGGTTATAACTCTTTAACGTAAGACAAGTTTATCTCTGAAACCCGTATTTCTAACATATAGCTTTGGTTAGCTTCTTTTTTTGAGAGAGAGAAATTTATATTACTGATGCAATTTCTTATGGTTTGCTACTAAGATTTGCTTCAGCTTGCATTTATTGCTGTAATAAATTTTTCCGTGTTTGAAGAATCTAGGTCAGCATATATAATCCTAAACATTCTATGTGTATAGATCTATACTCTACAGAAGGTGAATGTTGTAGTTTAACATGCTTATGTTCAATTTTCAGCATATCATCTGCTCTATAGTCAGATCTGGATTTATTCCGACCTTCCCATGAGAATAACTTTATTTGGACTACTAGAAGGTAAAAGGAATTTGGTGTTGTCAATTAATAACAACATGGAATTATTTATTTTGATAAGATGAAAGTATGTTTCAAATATTATCTTATAATGTAAATACTGTCTACAACGCAGGTACAAGCTATACAGCATTTGCATTATAGCTTCAAAATGATAAAAATAAATAAATAAATTAATGAATAAAAAAAATGAGAATTGTATTTGTTGCACACAAGAAATATAATACTTTTAACATTTATGTGAGCAGTGTTGTATGCAAATTTAAAGCGATTTTGTAGCAAAAGCAATTATGAAAATACAATTTGAATTCATTAATGCACTATACTAGCGTATAAGGTAATGGCATATTGTACAAAATGTGCATCAGAATTTGCCCCAACATTCTTAACTATTTTGATTTGTTGAAGTTTAAATTGCTAAATCATCAAACTATATTTGCATGTCTGTGTCTGTGAAACATTGAAAAAACAAAAATGAAAATTTGCCCTTCAATCATGCACATTTCTCAAACATCATGGTATCTTTTGCTTAAATATTTTTTAAATATTTTCTGAACTCGTGTATACATAGCCCTTGTGCATCTTGTTTTGCACAGGTGACAGATTTTACATTTATTACTTTGAAATATTATACTGTTCCTATCTCGATATATAAAGAATACTATACATTTATAAACAACATAACCACTGCCAAAATACTTTTGGAATATGGAATATTTGAATACAGCGTAGGAATTTGATAACCTGACATTGTCTAAATTGGCCATAGTGATTTATTATATAATCATTGTTTTAAACATTTTTAAAAATACCAAAGTGACGATGATTTTAGTTTATATAATGCATTGATATTTTGATATAAAATGAATTCACAATGCTTTCTAATTACAGCACAAGTGATTTGTTAGCATTTAATAAAAATTAGTACTGAATTTTTCTTAATAGGCAAATTCAGTGATACAGGCAGTGATAACTAAATAATCTGTAAACACTGAACAATGGCTGGTTATAGAAAGTTAGGAATACCAATCCATAACATTGCATGTATAGGCCCACTATGCCAATGCTTGGTATTTACATATTTCCAGATCATCTCCTTATTGGTAATACCTGCATCATTTAATTTGTCTATTCTCAAATTGAGGTTTATAATTCAAAAGTATATGAAGTTTTAAACGTATTAAAAAAAATGAAGATACATTATTTTATCATGGTCCTATTTTCAGTCTGTAAGATATTGAGAGTAAATGCTTGGACTAATAAATTTCTATTAATGCTTGTATTAAAACATTCTGGCGAAGTCGTTGATTAAACTTTAATGAATGCTTTTTAATAAAATATTTGACAATTTAGGATCGCGATGGTGCTATTCATTCTATTAAATGGGTACATATATATATATATACAAACTTTGCTTTCTGGAAGCAGCGTTTAACTTCTTCTAGTAAATCGATTGAGAAATTTATATCCATGTTCAAGAGCCAGCAGTAATTTTTTGCTTATAGGCCCTACTCTTTCATAATGGAGGCATAAGAAAAGTTAAGAAAATATTGAATCTATTCAATTAACTTTCTTATATGCACAAGGAAAATATGACAAGTATATAATAGAAATGGAAAAAAAACCTAATTTAAATATTACAAAGAGCCTTAGCATTTAACAAAAATTCTAATCTATCTATATAAATTCTAAAAACTTTATTTCCTCGGTATAGTAATACAGCAAAAATGTAAAAATGATGGAATAATATTTGGACTGTCACATTCATATCACAATTATTTGCCAGATTTACTCCATTTTGTGAACAAAATCGATCGTTTCATCTATATTTGACAATTATAAGGCATTCTTGAAAGATATAATGTAACAGAAAAATTAATTTGAAGCATAATTTCTATCTTGCTTTTTATTTTAATGCCATTTTAATTCAAAAATGTTGAATATAATGGATTAATGACGGAAAATTTATAACATTTATCATCTTATTATTCAAATTAACTTTTAAAATGGTAATTGCTTATGAATTTTAATAATTATAACTTTATAGAATATGTAAAAGATCAAATCATTTGACCTGTAGCAAGTATAAACGTTACAATTAAAATGTTGCTAGGCCTACATTTTTGTATAATGAATTCCATAAGACACCAAACTCATAAACAGTGCAGTTATTAAGCTATTAATGACCAAAATATTTAAAGGAAAAAGTTACTTTATATGGAAGTTTGGTGTTCTCATTCACGCTTCACTCTTAACTTTTCGCTCACACAACCCAGTTCACATTTTACAATTCACTCTTCACAGACTTCACAGTGTACACTTCATAGTTCAGATTTCATCCTTCATAACTCACACTTCACACTACATGCAGTGAAGCGTGACGTGCGAATTATGAATTGAGAACTGAAGTGTGAACAAGGTAGTGAAAGGCGTGAACTGTGAACTATATGAAAGGTGGTAAGTGAAAAACGAATGAAGCCGAAATTTTTGGGGAAAAATTCATTCATTAAGTTACTCAATCAGTATAGTTGGATTTGCTGCTCATGGACCTCTCCAATACAGCTCATAATATTAAAAGTGCATGCCATAATTATATGCCAGAAGTATTTTATGAGCATGAATGAGTCGAGTATATCATGTTTAAAAAAATTATGCTGCCTCACTGAGTCATGATAAATGAAGGGTTTCAGCATTTGCATCATACTTGAGCTCATTAATTTGCTCATATATATCCTTACACAGTAATAAGTTAAACTTTGCATCTCATACATGCAACATGTCTCCCCTTAATTGAAGAACCCCTTTTTATTTTTTTTAAATCCACTTTTTTCTATCATTTTGGTAGATTATGAAACACTCTATTTTGCTTTTTTTTTTAAATGCTGATGAGCCGTAGTGTGCTGGTAGGCGACTTGATTTTCTGACAGCTCTTAATTACGTAAAATGTCGATTTGCATATTCAATGCCTCGACAACTAAGTTATCATGAGTATTAAAAAAAATCTTTTGGAGGGGGAACGGTTTTTTGTATTAAAGATTATGCCCTGCTTGGATGAGCAAATGCAAAAATCCCCTGTCAAGCGTGTGTACGAGCTTATACGTTGAACGTTCGTATATGACGGTACACAATTTTTGTTTTTAGAAGGTTGTGGTGAATAGGTTTATAAGTATTGACATTTTAGCAAGTCAGAACTTCAAATATGCAAGAAAAATTCCTTTTAGGTTGGATTTAACTATGTATTTTCTTGTTTTATCCAGGTCATGGGCGCCAGGAGGGAGGGAGTAAGGGGGCGGTTTTAATTCCCCCCCCTGGAGTATAGCTTGACACCCCTGAACACGTCTGGTCCTCTTTCCCCCTGGACAGGTTGCTGCCAGCGCCCATGATCCAGGTGGAATAGAAAACATTTGATATTATTTTCAAAATACAAATGTAATAACTAGGCATCTAGTATTTTATGCCCTCAATATCAGGATTATACCTGGAAATCTTTGGGAAAAGCCTGATAAAGGTTATCGAGGACTGTTGATAATGCTGTCCAAAGCTACAACGCATTCTTTTCATTATTTTCTGAGTTTTTAATGATGAACATTATTGAAGCCAACTGTCTTCTTTTTGCAATGACTTTTAAAAATTATAAAGCTAAGAAGCAATTAAAATGAAATTGAGAAGTATATATGTCAATAGTCAATTTCTTTATATTCTTGAGATTTCTATTTGTGGAAAACTGAAAAGAATGTTTAAAATTTGGAGTAGTAACTCTTTCTCGTCGGGGTCTGAACTATGGAGGTCTAGCATTTGTTATATTATTTCAAATGTTATCAATTGTTGTTATTTGTAAAATATACCCATATGGAAAAGATATGCATTTTAAAATGCATTTCAAAATTTAAAATGCATTTCAAAATGCATTTTCAAAATGAA
>JAQIXP010001756.1:0-17161 GCA_034700285.1 Proteroiulus fuscus | reverse complement strand
AGAATGTATGCAGTTTAAGACTGCAGTTTGTTTGCAGTTTTTTCGAAAAAAACTGCAGTTTAATTGAAGTCTTTTTTCATTGGGTCATTACATTTAGCAATTGCCTTATGCTGTATATTTAGGTCTACCTATTGCTTTGACTTAATTACTGTAAGACATCCAGCTTCAGTTAATTTTATCAAGTAGAAATTCATAAATGGCAGTCATGGATTTTGTCAAGAGGTGAAAAAGAGGTACAATTAAAGGTATATGGAGGCTTTAATATATATTTAAATGCAGTATCTTACAGAAAAAGCACTTTCTTACAATATTGAAATATTTATTATTAAAGTGAAAAGTGAATGTATATGCAGGAATGTGACAATATAGGAACTATCTGAATATTTGAGAAAAATATCGAAAAGTGTGGAAATAATAGACAGCCAGATGAAGTATTTGAAATTTTCAAGGTGTGAAGTTTGTCTAAACAACTTGACCAAGTTTGGCCATAGTTGCATTGCTAGAAGCATGGGGCCTGTAACTGATCATTGATCAAGCATGATTAATGATGCATATACTGCCAAATTAAATACCATAGTCAACAATAATCCTTTGGTTGTAGTAAGCCAATGTGTCACATCATAGTAATGAAAATTTAAGCCATGACATGTGGCAGTAATAAAGTGTATCTGTTGTCGTAAATATAAAGTAGACATCATGAATACCTTGTGCATCTGTAGTGACGTTACCCTTAAAATTTTCGAAATTGTATGAAAATGGATATCCCGTGTCGGTCAGGTAGACTGTTGAAATCGGTGATGATAATGGTGAGTCCAAATAAATGTTGATTTCAGTTACGTAACTTGGAGGGTAAGACGCTGACAAACTAAGGGTTACCTCCGTTGCACTTCCTAATGTGCCAAAGTCGAGGGAGTAGACCAGAGTGGCATTTGTTTGTGGGTAGATCATCAAGTAGTAATTAGAAATGTATGTTCCAGTCATGCCCGAGTCACCATATAGAGTTGTTACTGCATCTTGACATTTGTAATTGGCACCATCGACAATAGAAAAAGCATCAAAGGTGAAGTAAGGGTACATCAAGTTTTCTGATGCCACTTGGCGATTCTCAACTTTGTTTGCATTTGTTGTGCATAGGATAACAGTTGCAATGACAACCCAAAATAATAATTCTTGCATTGTTGGTTCAGATTTGATTGAATGCTACAACAGTTTTCAATAGCCTATGTGCTAGTTGTCGAAGACCTTTTATACATCAGGATTATCAGATAAGATTAGAATTGATTCAAGTGAATTGTTTTATTGTGACAGAAGCTTCTTGCCTCTCAAGTTCACCTTTAAAGGTTATCAAGTGGTTATGCTTGTTACCTGTTTCTGACACATGGCACTTATACATTTAAACATATATATATTTAAGTTATTATAATCTCACACGTGCAATAGTATCTGACAACCTGAATTGTTATGTTTACTTTTAACTTTATCTCCATTATTTTCTTGTCATGAATTGAACAAAAATAATCATATTATGAAAGGTTCAAATAAAAAAAATTAGAAAAAAATCATGTGCATATGATTTCAATAAAAATAACATTGCAAATAGGACCTTTTGAATTAAAAGGTTTATCATTTCAAGTTTAACTGACTATAAATAAAGACAAAGTTAAGTTGTAATTTTGAACAAATGATGTATGGTCTATACAAATTGGAATTTTAGTTTATAATGCATTATTTTGCTCTTATTTTGCATCACTTACAGTGGGGAGATCCATTCAGGGTTTAAATTAAAACCTCGGGTTAAGTTGAGGGTTAATAAAAAATCCTATTGACTTGAGTTGAGGTTTTGCACAAACACCAAGGGTTAACTTTTAACCCTGGATGGATATCCCCACTGTTAGCTGTTTTGCTTACAGTTGCAATGCTGGAACACTAAAATATTGCATTAAAATTAAGTGAAGCCAAAAATAAAAATGGTAGTTACAGATGATGCTACATGCTGTTGACTACAAAAATGTAGTTCTGCATTTGCTCACCATTCACTGATTTTGCAATCTGATGCTGCAAAAACAATTTCAAATGGGATTGGGGCTGTTGCAAGAAGCTAGTAATAAGCAATTTCTATTTTAATTTAAGCATTTATTCATCTTACTAGCCACTCAACAAGTGCCAAGCATATGCTAGCTATACTGGGTGGAATAAAGTACTGTAGTGTTTCACCTGTGTCCCTGTGTCTTAAATTTTTATTGACTGCACTTCAGATAACAAGTTGTTTTTTTTGCTAAAGAAAGAAAAGAAAAGTTGTTTTTTTAGTGCTAAAAACACTAAAAAAAATTGGCTAAGATCCGCATTATAAACATATTGTTGTAGGGTTTTTTGGAGGGGGGTTCATGACCCCATGACCTCCTTGGACTTAT
Organism: Proteroiulus fuscus; assembly: GCA_034700285.1. Lineage (NCBI taxonomy): Eukaryota > Metazoa > Arthropoda > Diplopoda > Julida > Blaniulidae > Proteroiulus > Proteroiulus fuscus. The sequence goes on along the minus strand of JAQIXP010001756.1, from coordinate 14,750 downwards.
GCCTTTGGTAGTAATAAATTTGACTTCTCCAATATATTGGAACCACCACTGCTATTTATCAGGGTTCTTACACATTGAAAAAATATATAAATCCAGGACTTTTATTCTAACATTTCCAAGACTTTCTCAACAAACACTATCTACCCAAGTTAACAATGTTTATGATAATTCTTGTTTCTCGTCCATCAGCTTGTTCATTTCCTGATATACTAATTAAAAAATGAAAATACAACAATAAATTCCAATACATTAAAGGACTAGAAAATATTTTCCAGGACTTTTATAAAGGACATGCCACTACAAATATTTTTCCAGGATTTTCAAAATTTTCCAGGATGCATGGGACCCTGATTTAAATATACTCGCAATTCCAGGACTTTTGAGAACTGGGAAATATTTCCAGGACTTTTAAGGACTTCCCAGGACAAAAATATATTTTTTCAATTTTTAAGATTTTACAGGATTTTTAAGATTTTACAGGATGCGTGGGAACCCCGGTTTAAACATGCTTGTCAGTTTTGATTTGAATATGGGCTTTGCCTAGAAGCTCTGTTGTTAGTCCGATGTTCAGGGACTAGAGAAATGTTGACTTCTGTTAACTTGTAATCAGTGGCGGATTTAAGCCAAAAGGCGTGGTCAGCAAACCAATGCTAAATTTAAAAAAAAAATTTCAGCACTATCAATTGGGGCGCCCCCCAATAGGCTTTTGCTGGGGGCGCAGTCAGCAAATGCTGACTTTGCTGACCGTTAAATCCGCCACTGCTTGTAATGCTATCCCAGATTTAACCTGTACACTCAGAGCCCAAGAAAATTAGAAACCTTTTGGTACCGAATGCAAAAAAATTGGTTTATTAATGAATGAGTAGTTCGAGGTCATACAGACATACAGACAGATTAAGCTACTTATAATAGAAGATATTGAAAAATTAGCTGAATATTCAGTGAGAATTTCAAAGCATTGCTGCAAAAATGTACAGAAAAATCACCAATACGAGCGTATATGGTAGTACGTATTTAGCCATTTTATTTAGTATGAGTATGATAATTTGGGAAGGAGGATAGAATAGCCAAAATGTTGAGGGGAAAGAATTGCCAAAATGTTGAGGGGTTTCCAGCCCCAAATCGGTCCCCGCATTAGTAAATCCTGGCTGCACCCCAGAATTACGGGTTGGTCATAAGTGTAGAAGAAAAAGTGGCCCCAGGAATGCTTCATCCAGGAAAATCATCGATTGCAGCATTTTTGTGTTTGGTGCGATGTGCTACCGAAAATAGGTTGCATCGTCAAAAATTACAATTTGGAGATGAATCCCCTTTAAAATTTATTTTCCTTAGGATGTCGCTCCTCTAGAAGATTCCCGAAGGGACGGCTATCAGAAGAGGCCAGGACTCCTGTGGATGCCAGATCATGGATGATGGCAAGTGAGTAAATCAGAATTCGAAGTAGATTCAACAAGATGTATTTTTAGGAATAAAAAGATTTTATTTTGCCCAATTGTACATTGTGGGACTTGTTGGAGAAACATGAATTCTGGGAGTGAAATTGGAGAGGAAAACGGTACTTTTCCCAGCTCTACAAAGCACGAACAGTTTTTTGCATATTTAAAAATAATGGACGAGAAACATAAAAGATCTGTTCATGTTCATGGAATCAGGTCCGGCGGTTCAGTAAAAGATAAAGTGAAATAGTATAAAAAAGTAAACTCGGTTTTTGTACCATAATGCCACCAAGGCCGGGTGACCTAACAAAATCCCCATGACCTGCCCTGACCTCAAAGAGATCAGAGCAAGTCATGGTGACTTGCAAAAAATACCAGGGAGGTAACCCCCCAAAACAACCCCTAGAAAGTTCTAGAAAAGGCTAAAATAGAAAAGATTAACATAAAAGGAATATTAAAATATACTGGGTGTCCCATTGGTTTGGTAATCTATAATAGAGTTCAGAACCATTTGTAAACAGGCTGACTACAGGGTATGACCAGGTAACAACGGCATTATATGCCAATTTATAATTGAGGTTATGCCAATTTATAATTGAGGTCTTCTTGAAACGCTGAGTTCATTTAAAAGCGAGTTGACTTGTTCGAGCAGGTTGAGTGTCAACACACAGAGAGCATGCGAGATAGCTGTGTGAGAAGCTTCGTTTAAGGGGCTATCGAATTTTCCATGTACAAACTTTCATATTTATATACTACAAAAATCAAAAATATTTTGTGACCTGAAAAAAGTTTCTCCCACCCTACACCTCACTCTTAATTCTACAAAAAATCAGCATCAAATTCGTATGAGCCAATTTCGAGATCTCACTATCACTCACACCAGCTCGACTCAGTCCAATTACTACAATGTAGATTTAGTACAGTAAATTGATGAGTTATAAGTCAATGTGAAAATTAGGAAAAATTCAACTTGGTGTGAAAAATAGGATAAAAAATTATGCACCTTTCATTATATCACTGAAGTTGTATGTCAATGAAACCATTTTGATTATTGTTACATTGAGACTAGTGTAAGGTTATTGCTGTTTAAGTGTGATCAGTGCTGCCCTTACTGCCATGTTAATTTCCTGCTTTTAAACACATTTGAAGTTTAAAATTTTGAAAACTTTGCATGCATCTTTAGTAAATAATTCTGAACTGTTGCTATAAGAAAAACTTTATTGGAAATTCTTAATTTTTCTTACCTTCTCAAAAGTCATTATACTATTCTATAAACATTTGAAGATTTCCATAAAAAAGTGCTCAAGAATATAACAATTCTGGTGTTATAAGTAATACATTAGCAGCTTGTGTTGTTGGCCCAAATCACAATGCATTAATTGTAGTACTGATCCTTGGTTATGATCCCACAAGACAGCACAGTTGCATTATTCCCTCAAACTTCAATAACAGTGCCATGGTTACATAGTCTGGAAACCAAGGAATCATTTAAGAAATTTAAGACAAATATACAATTTGTTTAAACGTCACCACTTTATGATGGAGTATCCTAAATGTGCAATAACCCCCCAACCAAATGGCATCATGATCAGGCGCGGTTCCACAAGGGGGGGGGGTGATGGCGGCCGCCATCCCCAAACGCCTCATTCAAGGCCCATTTTCCTTTCTTTTAGGCTACTTTTGACCCCGTCCGCCTCCCCCAAACCACTTTTAACCCCTATCCGCCTTCCCCAAACCACTTTTGACCCCCGACCACCTCCCCTAAACCACCTTCCTGGAACTGCGCCTGATTATGATATGCTGATCACAGGGTACTGAGTTGAATTGATTTGAATTGAAATCTTTGAAAAGGTTATTGCTTCAAAGAATGTTTAACAGATACTCATTTCAGATTACAGAATTAGTTTTATTGGCAAATAGGCTGACAGAGATTACACATAGAAATTGAGTTGACTCGTAAAGATTTTATGAGAGAAACTGGATGATTCTGCGGCATGTGGTGTGGACACACATCTAACCTGGGTTAATAATTTGCAGTACTCATTGCAAATTATGTTAAAAATTGAATTGAATCCAGTTCAAAAAGCAGGTATTATTCTTCCTTGGTTGAGGTGCAAATATGAAGTACACGTTGTGAACGCCTATCGGGGCTGTGGTGACTTCAGTCGTGAAATTGACGAAAGTGTAAGGATAGTCATATCCCGTGCCTGTCACTAGTAGGGTTGAAATGGGTGTAGATTCAGTTGTGTCCTCATAGATGATGATTTCTCCATCTTTGCATTTGAAATAGTAAGCTGGTATTTTAGAAAATGGATTATAAGTGAAGTAATCATTCAAGTTGTCAGGCATCACATCCTGTTTACCCACTGGGATTCCATTTGTTGTGCATAGGACAGCGGCTGCAATGCTAAACCAAACTAATATTGCTTGCATATTTGGTTAGCTTTGATTCTGTATACAGTATGTTGTGACTTGTGCTTCATTCGCTCATTGTAAGGACCTTTTATACAACTAGATTATCAGATAGCTTTAAAATGTATATGGTCCAGATTTCATTGATTGATTCATGCTTATTGAAAATGTCAAACTTGATTGAAATGTTAACATGTTTCAATGTTAAAATTTGAAAATATAATCAGTTTGTACATGGTTAACTTACCACTTGTAAAATACTATTCCTGAAAATCAGGATCTGATCTGGTATTAAGATCATATAATTGACATCCCAATGTAAAAAAGATTGCAGTTTTTTTAATTTTCTGCAGTCTTAAACTGCAGAAAAACTCTAGTTTTTCTAAAGATTAATGGAATAAATACCTACATAGTTTGTGCAGTTTTTATGTAAAAAACGTGCAAGTTGGTTTTTTTAGTTTTTCTGCATTTTTTACAGTATTTTTGTTATTATTCTGTATTATTTCTGCAGTTTTTCTGCTCACTAGAATGTAGAAAAATGCAAAAACCCTTTCTAAAAATAATACAAATACTTTATTAAAAATGCAAAAAAACTGTAGGAAAAAAACTTGCACGTTTTTTACAGAAAAACTGCACAAATTATGTAGGTTTTTGTTCTATAAGTCTTCAGAAAAACTAGTTTTTCTGCACTTTAAGACTGCAGAAAATTCGAAAAAAAAACTGCAGTCTTTTTTTATTGGGATGGTTAGAGTTAATATTGACCTTTTAGTTATAAAATTAATTTATTTTATACATGTGGACTTGCACAGCAGCAGTTTTCTTAGAAAATAAATGCAAACTGTTTGTACTGAAGTGCAAACGGTTTATACTGACATATTTTATATCAAATTGTTTGTTTATTTAAATTGCTATCGCCATTATTTTGTGATCATAATTTGTTATATGCTATAAGAATATCAGGGCTTTTAGTGAAAATTTTGGTTTGGATCTGTCAATGCTGGAAAGTTAGTGTTCTGGTTATGGTTTTGACTATTTTGCATGATGTGGTCAGATGGTGGAACCAGGGTTGGTTATAAGACTTGCAGAGTGAGGAAGGGAGGGTAGGATCCAATTTAATTAGATGGTCCTGAATGTGTAGTTAGTTGGTCAGGTTTTAGGGTTTATTTGTGTCTTGAATCTGATGAATAACCATGATGTTTTCAAGTGAAAATAGTCTTTTAGACACTTAAGAACATAAACAGAGTAAAGTATAACAACAGTCACCTGTTATAATATATAGATTTGCACATGTGTTTTTTAATTCATTTTATACACATGGGCTCTACTCATCAGTATAGTTTTCACAGAAAATAAATTATCAAGCCCATGCACTTTAGTGCTAAATGATTATGATACTGATCATGAGTTGCCAGACTATGCCTTGATATGGAATGAAAAGTATACTTCAAAATGCATTGCTAAAGATTCTAATAGAGTCCACTGACAAATGTTTTTGGTTAACTTGAAATCCGAATTTTAACTAACTAACTACACTTGAGTGTTTTATGTTATTTTAATGGTTTATTCACAATTGACGAATATGCTAAAAGTCGCTTTTGAGATAATAGAATAGAATAGAATAGCTTTTATGGAAAAGCGGTATAACTTGAAAATAAACAATGTTAAACGGCTGAAATGAGGTGAGCAGATGAAACAATATATATACTTTTTAAGAAATGTGCTAATTTTTGTAAAATAATTAAATTAGTAAATTAAGTAATTTGAGAAATAAAATGCTTAAAAATGAAAATTCGTGTTTGACTTTGATAAATTTTGCAGGAAAGTGAAATAAATTAAGTGTGAAGTAGCTCATCTGCACATCCATTAATTTGCCCATTGAAAAAAAAAAGAATGCAACAAAAAAAGAGTGAAAATTGTCAAATTCGCCATTTGTATTTTAATAAAAATCCAGGTATCCAGAATATTTTAAAATGTAAGCTGACGGTTTGGACTGTTCACCACTTGTAACTCTTACAAATGACAGGTGGTTGTGGCTTATTTGCTAGTGTTTACTTCTGTAACTTTAACAATAATTATTGGTTAAATTAATTTATGTAACTTTAGGTTCATTAGGGCCACTTTCATGATCACAATGGTTTTAGTACCGGTATCTCATTTTTGACAAATTGGCATAGTCATCAATGATGAATTAAGCCATCAAAATGTTATAAGGAATTTATGAAGCAAACTGGATGTGGATATCTTGTCACCCAATCTTCGATGTCTTTGATGATGGATACTACAATCTGCCATGTTTTCTATCATGTTACTTATAGAATTGAAACCAATTGAATTTGAAATAATAGCCCATAGTTGTTGGAGCGTTAAATGTGAAGAACACGTCATGAATTCCTTGCGGGGTCATGGTGACAGGAGCCGTGAAGTTGTAAAAATAGTCAGTTCCGGTCATATAAACTGTGGCAATTGGCAATGAATACACTGTGTCCACGTAAACGTTGATGTCCTCTACGTAACCAGGAGGAAGGGGAGCTATTAAACCGAGGCTTATCGAAGTTGCATTTCCTGATGTGCCAAAGTCGAGGGAATAGACCAGAGTACTGTTATAGGGAGTGATCTGCACAGTATAATTAGAGATAGACACACCTTGGGATCCTAGGTCATACTCTGTAGTAGCTCCATTTTGGCATTTGTAATATCTAGCTTCGATGGCAGAAAATGCGTTGTAATTATAGCGATCCGATAAGTTTCCTAATACCTGCACCTCGTGGTTCTCCACTGGCATTGGATCGGTTGCATTTGTCGTGCAAAGGACCATGGTTGCAATTGCAACACAAAATACTAAGTTTTGCATTTTGGTCGGATATTAATTCTGTAGCTAGTGCTGTACACACCTTCTAACACCACCTTTTATACTTCAGGTTTTGGCCCAAGTTTTGCAGTAGTGTGACCTGTTTATGGAGGTTGGACTTTTGATAATAATTAATGTCCTTGCCTTATCCCCAGATAAAACTAATCTCTCGTTGGTGTAATCAATTAATTCTGTAGCTAGTGCTGTACACACCTTCTAACCAGGCCTGCTTCTAACACCACCTTTTATACCTCAGGTTTTGGCCCAAGTTTAGCAGCAGTGTGACCTGTTTATGGAGGTTGGACTTTTGATAAATGTCCTTGCCTTATCCCCAGATAAAACTAATCTCTCGTTGGTGTAATCAATTAGTCCTTGATTAGTTTAATTTTAACTTTTATCTCACTGATTTCAGATGTTACCACTCGACAGTTTTCTTTTCACAAACTTGAAGGTTATTTACTATTGGGAAATCTGCTTAATACTTGTAATAATTGAAGATCTGAGAAGGCCTTGAATTGGTTTTCGTGGTTTCCATGGTCCTTACAGGCGAATGCTGGGGCAGTTCCCATGTAGTCGGCCACGACCGCAAGCACCCTCCCACCTCCCCCTCCCTCCCAAGAAGGGCATTAAGAGCGATAAGCTCGTAGCCCGGTAGGGAAATAACAACAAACAAACAAACAAACAAATCACATGAGTCCATTTTTGCAAAATATGAGATATCTGATAAAATTGTAGCTAAATTGTTGTTTTATCAACTTATTCAATAATAAATTGGAATAGGTTAGGAAAAAGTTACTCATTTTGATCACTGATGATGAAAATTGTCAGAATTACTATGTGCTAAATTTTAGGTGTTAGGTACACAAATTTGGGTATCGGGTTAAAGTGGACTCAAAACAAGTAGATTTCCTTCAGATGAACCAAAATGTAAAGGTGCATAAAAATGCCCAAATTTCTATCTTAAAAATAAGCTCAGAATTTATAAACTAATTTTAATGCCTTACATCTAGATTTTTCTTAAATCCATTTTTCTCATAACAAGTAATCTGGACTTTTTGTGGTTTTTGATCTTAGCTCTTCAATTATTAATTCGACTCATTTCAGATTTTTAATGAAAAAATTATCTTTATTGCAAAAGTTAAGAACTAGAAATTCAGGGAAAAGGAATTTAAGTCTGAAAAACTCAAGAAAAAGCAGTTTTGTCAAGGAAAAATAGAATTATGTTTAGAAAAGTCAGGGAAAATACTTTTGACTTGGAAAATCAGGTAATAGGAATTCAGTTTAGAAAATTCAGGGGAAAGTTAGTTTCTCTAGTAAAGTCAATTAAAAGGAACATTCCCTTGAACAGAAAGCAGTGATGCACGATGACATTTGGCCTTTCTTGCTTGCAATTGCTGCATTTTACTTGAGTTTGCTGCACGTGTTACTACGTGATCCTTACATAAGAATACAAAATGGCGATGAATCTGCATTTTTCACTGTAACAAAATTTGATAATTTTATTGGATTATTAGTTGCACCTATAATCGCATTAAATAACATGATCTTACATACACGTGACCTTACATCACCCACCCTCATGAGTGGTTACACATGTACACATGCGTTATTGCTCGATTGTGGTTATTAAATGCCTTTTTGTCAAGTAGAATTGTAATGTCTCTGGTTTCTGGGGTTTGTTATGTTGTTTGCTATTAATGGTTAACCTGAGAAACAAATTTGGTTAGTAGTTAGTACCTTTGGCCAGGAAATGTCACGAAAATTCTTCTAATTAAACGTTTGGGACGTGATGTACGCTGTGAAATGAGTCTAGGTTTTGGATCCAAAAGTGCCGCGTGATATGTGGCAAACTAGCAAAGCACGTGCTTGCAGTGATTGCCAATAAACAGGAGAAGATTTTATTTTTTTGAAGTTAGTGTAATCCATTCGTCAAATTAATTGCTATTGGTTACTTGGTTAGGATTAACTGTCTTGTGCTGGATTACTGTAAGCTGGTTACGATTAAATTAAAATATTAATATTGGAACCATTTTACTATTAGTTTTATCATAGATTATAAAGTTTAAGAATACAGTATGCCTAGAACACGTATAAGACATGCAGTCAAAATGTCCAATTGACTACATGGTTAGGGTGTACTGACGTTCAACGAATTACATTTAGGGGTATTTTTTAAACACATTGTGATTTCATTATCTTACTTATTAACTATAATGTATAGTCCACTGATTGATTACTTACTATTATATACTTGGTTAGGAATAATTAATTTTAGAAGTAGCCTGAATATGTTTGTGTTTAGTTTTGTTGTTTATTTCGACAAGCTTGATTGAATGCATTGAAAACACATAGTTTCATGAAAAGTTTGTTCATCATGTTTGTAATTACATAACACTTGTTACCTGGTTAGGATTATGTTTCTGAATCTGTAAGGAATTGGATTTGATGCTTATTGCTACAAACAATCCTAAACACATTGTAATTAAAAACTCAATTGTTAGTATTACCTTGTACTTAGCATTCGTTATTAGGTTAGGATTAGGCTCGGTAAGAAAGCTGATTAGCATTTTGATCTAATAGTTTTAGAAATCAGTCTCAAATTAGTAACAAAGGAAAACAAATACCAAGAACTGCATATAAAACACTGTATTTCGGTGTATTGTTTATTGTAGGCCAAGAATGATTCTATGGTTCTAATTGGCCATCTGGTTAGGATTATGTGTATGACTGTTAGTTAGGACTTGATTTAGATTGAAAATCATACTGATCATTAAAACTATAGGAAGTTACGTATACTATTTTGGCAGGGATTGTGGTGTTCTTTTGGGAAATTTTAAAGTGAATTTGGTAAGGAAAAATCATGGAATTTGTTTTTTTACTCTCTTTTATACTAATGCAACTTTTGTTTGTTTACTCGAGTATCACAAAATGTTTGGATCACAAAATTTATCGCCCAAGAGATGATGTTTTAGTGTGATAGTCATGTGTGAAAATCACATATCATAAAAATAATTCTTAATTTTCGTTTTACAGGTGCTGGGGTGAATATCATCATCGATTGAGTTTTAATTCTCGAAAACTTCAAATTCTGTTGAAAAGTATACAACACAGGCACTTTCCAGGTAGGACAAGTATCCATTTTCTTACTTTCTCTAGAATTATTACGCAATGATGGAAAATTTCAATGACAATCAGTGACAAAACCGTTCAAGGACATCGAAATTAATGTCATTGAAAAGTGCACATCTGACTTCACTTGCAATTGTATCAGAGCCTAGACTTGTCCCCTTAACCCTATTTAAATTAGTCCCATGGAACAGACTTTTGACTAGCCCTGTATATGCACACCCTTCTCCCTCCCCCCTTTTCGTAAAAAATTCTTTAAAGCTGACTTTACCCCACTTATTTCAAGGCGATGCTGGTGGCCATCTTAAGAGTAGCGCTGTGTAAGTCATTTATTGTGGCTTACTCAAAAACGATAAAAAACGAGATCAGCCACCTTCGGTGACTGATCTCTCTAGACGTACCACTGGCGCTGGTGTCGCGGGAGTAAATGCAAATTGCCATTTTGTGGGTATAGCGTGCATGTTTCCAAGGACTCGCCCACCTCGTCATCAAGTTTTGGTGAAAAGTCCCACCCACCAACACATTATTCGTCATTGATATAGCGTTAAATTTGCCTCAATCACCATTAAAATGGCGGCGTGCAATGCTGGGATACGTTTCCAGCTCAGCCGCTATGGCATGGTACCCCCTTGGGCTTACTTAAACTTTGTACAAGTACGGTTCAATACACGTAACTATTCCATAGCAAAAAAGGGAAGCCAAACTTATTATATCAAAATAGGATATAAATGGCAACGATCCACCATCATCCAGCACTGCCAACTAGTGAAGTTAATTGAAAATGATCACTTCAGTACATGTATTCAAAGAGATACCATAGAGATTCAATTACTGAATTATTTTTTTAACTATCAGATCTAGTATATCGTAAAAGAATTTTTTCGAAATTATTATCACTTTCTTTTAAAGAAAATGTAAATGCATTAAAATGACAATGAAAAATTGACCACCTCACCGAAAAAAAATTATTACAAAATAACTATTTAATTTAAGCTAAAAGCGATTTCACCATGTTTTAGCTAATACATCTCCAAAATTTTGGTATATTTGACATTTCTCTAGTATTTGTAATTTATTTTTAAATTTTAAAACAGGATTTTTGAGTGAAATTTAAAAAAAAAATGAAAATGTTAGAGAAATGTCAAATATACCAAACTTTAGGAAATTTATTCTGCTAAAACATGGTGAAATCGCTTTTTGCATAAATTAAATGGTTATTTTTTAATAATTGTTTTTTTTGAGAGGTGGTCAATTTTTGATTGTCATTTTAATTTTAAAAAATAAATAATAATTTTGACAAAATTCTTTTGCAATGTACTGATCTGATAGTTCTCTACATTTTGGTATTTTTTGCTATATTTCTACTACATGTAAGAAGAAACTATAGTAAGAATGGTATTAGCTGGCCAATACGTACATTACATGCATAGCGGTGTTTCAAGGAATACTGTTTCACCAACAAAGAGTGCATAAGTCCATGGTTCGATTTACCGAGGAGGGGGGGGGGTTGGGGGGGAGGGCGACAGGGCCGTAGCAAGGTCAAGTAATCTGGGAGGGCAGAGTGGATTTTGCTGCATCCCTGGGAGCCAGGGCTATACCCAGAAATTAATTTCTTTGGGGGGAAGGGGCCGCCCTAAAACATTTTTCTTTAAAATTTGGCCTACAGGCGAAAATTTGAAGGCTTTTGTACATACCTGCAAAAATTGACAGGAAATGGCGCCGCAGGCGAATTTTTTACTCAAAAACCCTCAAAAATGGGTTAAAGTTAGTCCAAAAATTTCGAGTGGGCGGGAGGAAGACTGGCATTTTGCTGCCCCCTCTGATCGAGTCTGGAAGGGCAGCCGCTCCCCTGCAGCTACGGCCCTGGAGGGCGACCCCCTTGTTAGATTCGTAACCCCCAAAGTTATCTGAAGAAAAGACCCCCTAGGGGGGTCGACATTGGAGTACTCTCAACCCCTCTTAAAAGTTCGTCTTCAAAGTCACTAAAATTGTTGAACTCGTACTAAAAAAAGTGGTAAAATAGGCACTTTTAGTAATTTTTAGCCTATTTTTGAGTATTTATGAGTGAAAAAAAATCGCCTGCGGCGCTATTTTGAGTCAAATTTGACAATGATGTACAAAAACCTAATTTTCATCTATGGCCAAAAATTTAGGAAATTTTTTTTGGTCAGCCCCCCTCCCCCTTAAAAAAATTGATTTCTGGGTGCGGCACTGCCTGCAGTGTCCAACCCTCTAGTTCAAAATGCCAAAATCGAACCCTGCATAAGTCTGTTACTTAACAGGCGGATATCATGTCTTTTGGAAAGGTTGTGTATTAAGGCCATTGCCATTCAACTTTTATTGGTTTTTAATGTAAAAATCACTTGTTACAATATTAAACTGCCCTTAATGCTGTGAGCATTAATCCTTTGCTCACATTAAGCTAAGCATAATCCTTAACATGTTTCATTAACAATATAAAAATAATGACTCAGCGACTTTTATATAAACTTAAATCTTTTGGTATAAATGATGATGTCGTTGCATGGATTTCAGCCTTTTTTCAGGTAGAAAGCAAAGGGTACTAGTAAATGGTGTTTTCTCAAACTGGATTGACGTTACTTCGAGTGTGCCACAGTGTAGTGTTTTGGGACCCCTTTTGTTTTTGCTCTTTATTAATGATCTCCCTAAAACATTTCAATGTCATTCCAAATTATTTGCAGATGATTCTGCTATGTACTGTGAAATTAAAAAGGAGGAGCAGCCTCACTCAAATATCCTACAGAGAGAGAGAGAGAGACTTACGGCCAAATAATTAATGAACTGTACGAAAGGGCCTTTCAGTGCCCCTACCCTAAGGATAAGTATCATCAGTGAAAGTGATGGTGAAAGTGAAAGTGATGGTGAAAGGGAAAGATTGTTGGCATAATTAATGAATGAAAGGGTTGACCTATGATAAGTGAAAGTAAAACCAACCCTTTGAATAATTGTATGAACTTTGGGTCAAGGTCATTTTGCCATTCAAAGTTAATGATTTATTAACACGTTTTGGGAACTCATTTCATAACCAAAAAGTTTAGTATGTGACAATGAGTAGTAATGAAGAAGTACCTTCAGACAACGAATGTATACCATCATCGAAAAAGAAAAGAGCAAGAGCGCCACCAATGACAGCGACAGAAAAAACCATATTACTTCAATCCATTAATAAATACAAAACTATCATTGAAAATAAGGTGACAAATGCTGTGTGGACATGTAAAAAAGCTCAGACGTGGATCAAGATCACGGAGAAGGTAAACAGCCAGCCAGGTGTACATAAAAGATCAGGGAAACAATTTTGTAAAGCATGGGAAAACCTATTGAAGCAGGCTAAAATAGAGGTAACACTGTATTTAATTTGTATGGGATTTTGATACAAATGTGATCAGAATGTGCCTTGACAGACATCTGCTAATAAGAAAGCTCGAAAAAAGACTGGAGGAGGCGAGGAGGATGACATATCATGTGCATCGCAACAAGTTATGGCAATTGTCCCAGCACAGATTACTTCAGAACCACTCCTGAACAAGTTTGACTCAGATGCTACTGATCTAACATTTCATAATGCTATTCAACAACCTAACAAAAGCGATACAAATGGATTACACATCGATTTGGGTCAAACCGAGAATTCAATTCATGATGCCTTTTGTATTCTGCGTAAGACATATGTCATATTTATTTAAACACATTACATCAATATAGCTGTTTTATATATCTCTGCTTTTCACCATTGCAATTTGACAGCAACTCCAAAGAAAAGTAAAGCTGTGGAGCACATTGACAAATCTCGGGCTTTACTATGTGCTCAAGAAACGTTACTATCTTATGAGAAGGAACAACATCTAAAAAAATGGAATTACTTGAAATTCAGATAAGCAACGAAAAAGAAAAAGGTGAATTTGCTAGAGCTGTACATTAAATTAGAATGGATTTACTGAGTCGACAAGTTTTTACAATGATACAAATGTATATGAACTTGTTGAAGAACCCTCATCATTGCTGAACAATTAATAGTGTATCATTTCTTTCAATTACCACAATTTCTCGTATTAAAGAGTTCCTCCTTTATTTATTCATATTGTTTTATTAACTTGAAATGACATAATAAATTTAGGTGAAATAACTCTGAACAATGGTATTTCTTGTTGCTTCGCCAAGTGCTGTAGTCCTGACAAACCCGATGTTCATTATTTGAGGTTCATCATCGTCTTCACCGTCTTCGAAGCTATTGTCACCAATACTTCGTGCTATGTTATGTAGTATGACTGTTGCAACAATTACTGGCAAGATAGTAAGTACTTTCAGTCTCATCATTTTAAGACAAGCAAATCAACGTTTTAAAACACCAAATGCTCTCTCAATTGGATTTCTAGTTCTTACTTGAGCTGAGTTATATATAAACAGTAGATACAATAATTACTACCAGTATTATTTATGATAATAGTAACATATAGTAACATATAGTGGTTCAGCAAATGATGTTAGCAGATAGGGAAGCAAGGTGTAGCCAGAATCCCCAACCAAGTTACCAGGTACAAGTCTTTTGTCTAATTGATATTTGACATTGCTATTATCAAAAATGTGACTCATGTGCTGACCCATACCAGCGTGCCACTACATCAATAAATTTTAATTCTGAATCACAGATGGCTTGAACATTAATGGTAAATACACCTTTTCTGTTTCTAAACAATTCAGCATTTGGTCCACCAGGAAACTGGATTTGTACGTGAGTACAATCAATGGCTCCAACAATTCCTACATATTAATGACATGCTATCATAGTTACGTTATGACAACTGCACTGTGCCTTACAGCTTCATTCAATTCAATTCAATTCAACTCAGTACCCTACGATCAGCATATAATGATGCCATTTGGTAGGGGGTTGTCCCACATTTAGG
>JAQIXP010001755.1:0-17162 GCA_034700285.1 Proteroiulus fuscus | reverse complement strand
TTCCCATCCACTCCCCCCCCCCCTTCAATCCTTTTCGTATAATTTAATCGTGCATCCGGATGCAATAATTATAATTAGAAATATGTTAAGTGACCGATAGATAGGATTCAAGGATCATAATTTAACGGGTTAGGAAACGTATTAGTGAAACACACTTGACCGAGAAATTACTTTCTATACCTATTAAGACAGAAAGTAATCTAACCCTAAGTCTATAAATCGTCATCATTTAAGGTTCACTGAGCTCCAGACAAAATACATAATTCAGTGTAAGATATATAGCCATACATATCGCTATAGACCTACAATAAAATTATAAAGGGTGGATAATAAAAACAGTGACAAAATTTATAGCAATTGCATGGTGACGTATGATTAAAGTAGAGTACTATAGGCCTATAGATGCAGATCGGAACATTTTTGACAAAAAAATTCGTGTGTTTCTGATTTTTGTTATTTTAAAGGGAAAGCCCCACTTCGTAACAACTGATATCTAAGTTGTTCACACTTAATAGATAGGAATGGCTGTGACAATGATATAATTGCAGCAGAGTTTCCATATTGAAGAAATCATGACATTTGTGAAATACATGTTAGCCGCCATTTCACCATGATTTCAGCAGACACTGAGTGTGTGGCGCCCTCTAGGACATGCATGTCTACGTGTTTCATGAGAGCTATTGCCTTTTATCCAGTAGAGGGCACTACACACAGTCAGTAAAATGGTGCCTATTTGAACTTCACATTTTCATCCAACTCCATGTATTCAGGACATTTTAGTTAATGATTGGGTAGGCTCAAATCAAATTGCAATTTCCATGCCTTTCCAAATTTTTCAATGTCTTCCTCCTACAACCCCCTTCTTTCAAAGTGGGACTTTCCCTTTAACGGCATGCAAGTAAATAATGCTTACCTTTAACTCATGGTAAGTGAACTGTGCATGATCATGAACCAAGGATCATTAATTTTGTTGGTCAGATAAGGTCAAGGATGATACCGAAATGAACCATATTTTTTTAATCCAATGTAAATTTGACATTAAAATATTAGATCTGAGGTTTTTAAAAGAAATTTGTAAGATTTAAATCGACTAATATAAAACCAATTATATGATTTGCTGTAAATGAAACTATATACATTCAAGAATAGGAACATTATGCACAAATTTTGAACAGGATATGTCCAACTGTTCTCAGGGTTATATCGCTTGTTGTTATTTACATGGACTTTCCAAGCCGTTTGCTTTTGATAACTTTTTCTTTGGAATTAGTCGAAAACTCGTTCAAAGTAATCTTTCAAAATTTGTACATTTTACACATTCTTTATATAAAATCTACAAACTCTAGTAAATAAATTATTCAAGCCGACTATCGGACAGAAACCTACACAAAACAGGTGTTTGTAAAGTGAAAGCAGGCCTTCTTAGGTTGACATTTTGCAGAAAATGAATATTTATGGAGGTATATAAACTTATAAATAGGTGTATACGGTATATGGCACTGCCATAATATGCATAGTTAATACTCAGAAAAAGTCGGCAATCTCCTCCACAACTTGAATTTCGCCATAAAACCAACGCCCAAGTATATAATTTAATGTTAGTTTGCAGTATATATGCACATGGAAATAATCCTACAAATCGGGTCTATTACCTATGGGCATATATTTGTATTTTTATACGGTCATTTGCGTGTGTGTATAGCGTGTTGGCATTATTAGTAATTTCCTTAAACTTTATAAAAGGTCACCTCATTTTATCTGTCCAACTATATTTGAGAAAATTAACCCAAAGAAATTGATTCTTTCTCAGCACAGCAACAAGTTATTCAAAAAATCAACATTAGTGAAAACCCAGGGTTATCCTGTTGTTTCTTTTACATTCATTTCCAAAATCAATCACATGATCATATCGATGCAATGGCTTATTTCACAAAGTAGCCAATAAGCCAAAAGTTGCTTTTTAGATAATAGCGTTTCTATGGAAAAAAAAGTATAATTTAGAAATAAACAATGTTAAAAGGCTGAAATTTGGTGAACAGATTAAACATATTAATATATATTTTATAGGGCAAGTGCTAATTTTTGTTAAATGATTAAATTAGTAAATTAATTAAGTAATTTGAGAAATAACAGGCCTAAAAATGCAAATTTGCTAGTTTGATTTTGATTAATTTTAAATAAATTAAGTTTGAAGTAGCGCATGTGCACATCCATTAGTTAAAGTTTGCCTATTGAATAAAGTTATTGCAAAAAAAAAATAGCGAGTATTGTCAGGTTCTCTACTTGTATTTTAATAAAAATCCAGGTCACGAGAAATTTGTAAAAGATAAACTAACGAATGGTACCATTCACTACTTCTAACTTTTAGGAATGATTCCTTGTTGGATATTCACTACTCTTCACTTCTGTAACTTTAACAATTATTGGTTAAATTAATTTCAGTAATTTTAGGTTAATTAGGGACACTTCCAGGATCACAATGGTTCACTCATTTTTGACAAATTGGCTCATTCGCTACTCGTGAATTAAGCCATCGATATTTTCACAGGGTTAAAGCATGACATTTGTTGGAGCACCTAATGGTTTTTGGCATTCAGTTGGCCCTTCAGTGACTAGATCCTTTGATACTGACATTACAGGTCAACAGCAAATTCTACAAGTTTTTATGTTCAAGTTAACAGGAGGCCAACTAAAAATCCAGTAGCAAATTATTAAAAGTAAAAAACTTGACAAAGATGCAAAAGGTGGAAAACTAAATCTGATAAAATCGTCCATTTCTATACAAAACCAATCACAATTACTTTTTATGGAAATTGGCAAACAGTGTGCTCCAGTTTGATGACAAAAGCTGGTTTAGGGAAGAATACATTCAACACAGCATGAAGGGGAAGACAAGAATAGGAAGTGGGGAAAATGGATGAAATTATCGTGGAAAAACTAAGCCTTCAATTATTATTCAAAGATCGATTTAATATCAGCACTGGGTGGATTTATAAAAAAAAATAATACAAATCAGCTAGGCCTATTATGTTTTATTTTTATTGAAATCATAGATTTGAACAAAATTGCCACCAAACATTGCAGTTCAGTTTTTGATTTTCTTATTAACTGTATGCAAGTAAATAACGTTTGCTTGGTTAGGTAACTATGCGTCAAGGATTATAGTTGACCAAGTACTTATTCCTCTTGATTTTTATTATTTACCATTCTATGAGTGTTTCCATATAAACTTTTCTGATAGGCACTGTCCTACTGACGATAATTTGCCTAAGGCTAGTTACACCAACAACAGTTAAATCGTAACCCTGGGTTAATATGATCACTTGACCGATTTAGGCCAATGAAATTCAGGAATATAAAAAAAAATCTAAGATTAACATTGAGTTAATGTGCAACTGGCACCTAGGATTTTTAGACAAGCATTTCCAGGACTTTTTTCAACAAACATTACCTAGGCCTATACCCAAGTTATAATTTTTTTTAAATAATTTTTGTTTCACGTTCATCAGATTGTTCATTTCCTGGTATACAAATTTGAAACTTAAAATTAGGCCTATATCAACAAATTCCAACATTTTTAAGGGTATAAAAATGTTTTCCAGGACTTTTAAGGACTTTCCAAGACAAAATTCTTTTTCCAGGGTTTTCAAGGATTTCCAGGATGCGTTGGAAACATTGACAATTTCTAGATTGAGTCAACTTTGCTTCAAAAATCAACACTAAAGATTCAACTAACCAATCAATCAACTAAAGATTTGTAAGCAAACAAAAAATGCCTTCCAAAGAAAAAAAAAAGCGGATTCGCCATTCAAAATAAGCTCATGCTATGATTTAAACTCTTAGGGCCAATTGTACCAACTACAGTTAAGTTTAACCCTGGGTTATTTAGATCACGTGACCGATTTGGACCAATGGAAATTCAGGAAAGTAGAGAAAACCTAAGCTCAACATTGGGTTAATGTTAACCCTTGTTGGTGCAACTGGCCCTTAAACAGTTAAATCATTGAAATATGATTTAATCGACTAATTCCAATTTGATACTACGAGACTATAGTGTTATGAAACGTACGGCATTGCTTCCTTGCCATTAGGAGGGATAATGGAAGGGATTATAATGGGGGTTGGCCTCCGCCATTGCCAGTATCCAAGTAGGCACGTAGCTACACTATTTCTCTATACTCTATAGATAACACAATTGCAACCATATGCATACTCCGTCTGCCGTGTTGAGTAATAGCTATACGAGTGAGGTTCGGAGAGTTTGTTGCACGATAATAGATTCCCAGTTACCGTGGCACTTAGGCGTTGGGAATCCCCAATGGCGCTCTCCTAAACCGGCCTTCCTTTGAGTAATAACGTCTGCCAAAGCAAGACCCCTTAATAGCCTACCTGGGCCAAATAATACAGGTGGGCTTGCCTTTTTACAAAGACACACACAAGCATCGACTAACGAAAGATTAGGGTCCTCGGTTGAACCCTCTTGAAGCACACCTGAGCCAAGCTGAAATTCTAGTACAGAGCAATATAGGCGTATTTAGGCGATATGATCTTGTTACCA
This sequence comes from Proteroiulus fuscus, assembly GCA_034700285.1. Classification (NCBI taxonomy): domain Eukaryota; kingdom Metazoa; phylum Arthropoda; class Diplopoda; order Julida; family Blaniulidae; genus Proteroiulus; species Proteroiulus fuscus. The sequence goes on along the minus strand of JAQIXP010001755.1, from coordinate 12,604 downwards.
TTTAATAACATAGTCTGAACCTTGAGCGTTTTACTTGTGGCGTCTGCTGTTTTTGCCTTTTGGATAACGATGACGGGTAACCAAAAGGGTACCCCACTTGTTGATCTACCGAAATAGGTAGAGCACCAAATGAGATCCAAGAAATTAAGGAGCTTTCCTGGGGCCACTGTTTTCTCTTCAATTACAGGTTAGTCATAAGTGTACAGAGGAAAAAGTGGCCTCAGGAATGTTTCGTACAGGTAAATCACCGAGTAAAGAACTTTTGCATTTTCGCGTTTTGTTTGCAACCTATGATGGAGTTAACAACTATCAGTACTTGTAAACTGGATGACTACTGCGTATGACCAGGTAACAACGCCAAACTACGCCTATTTTCAGCATATACCAATATCAAATTTTTCATTAGAAAAATAAATGATAACACCTAAAGTTGAATAGGTTGTGCATAGGGAAACTAGGCTCTTAGTAAATGTCAACTTTCTGAAATTGCTAACAATTAGAAGGGATGAAAGACATTGCATAGCAAGGATTAATTTGATAAAAGCAAGTGTCCCTCCCAATTACGTCCCATGAAAAACAAAAAATGACCAATTGGCATCAATGGTCTGTTTGTAGATGGCGACACTGAGCTAAGAGGCTCACACGTGCACACTGTATAGAAACTTGCTCACTATTCCACGTGCTAGCCTCGAGCTCAACTGATTCCAAAGCAGAAGAAAAAACAGGAAAAACGAATAACATCATATTAGTAATTAAAGTCCTTATTGTTAAATATTCAGTCATTACATTGAAAAGCCCCGGAATGAGGATCATCAGAATAATAGGCCTGTTTTGGGGTTGTGATCGGCTCATGTGATTTTGCGATCCAGGTTACAAGCACTTCTTAGCTGCATCATATGTTATATAACCCATAATCTACCTAGTTAGGTAGATCACAAGTTGGTATCCCTTTTTGTTACCTCACGCTGTGATCCTGCACCCCAAAAAAACAGAGGTTCCCGCAGAAACGCTTCTGCTTTAGGCTGTAACCAGATGGTTACCCAATCACAATGCCAAAACACGCCTATGGTAAGAATAAAAATTGTTTGTAGACAATTAACTAACACTCTGACATGCAAAAAGAATTGATATGAGATTGCTAGAATGGCGGCATAGTTCAGCACGTTCCCGCTAGAGCGCAAAGGCCTCATGTGTGGACAAAATATGTCTGCTTTCACTGCAATGCATTTTGCACCAAATTACGACCTTAGACCTGCTTTATTTTCTTACGGATACATTTTCTAAAATTTCCAATTTCACCTTAACACATCAACTTTTTGAGCTCTGTCATTTCAAAATAACTTGTCATGAGGTGAGACTTTCATGAGGAGGTAATTTTGTCCATATTTACCCCTTACAAGGATCTATTGAATGGCCCCTTCACGAACCACGAGTGAAGGACCCCTATGTATCCCTGCAAGTCGACCTTGACCATGACCCTCTAAAAAGACCCCAGGGTTAAGAGATGCCAAGTAATAACTAGACCTTACATGGTCTTAAATCGGTAACGCCTTTTGATTTTCTTGACCAACTAACAAAAAAAAACAACAACAAAAAAAACAAAAAAATCAAGAAAATCTTCTTTTTCTGACTAAATAAAAAAAACTACACATTTCATCCAGCAGCTGATACCAGCAGGTCTACCTACACTTTTAGTAGGTTTATCAGATCGTTAATAACAATTACTGACAAATGTAACCATTTTGTTACATGGTCATAAACTGTCCAAAATATAAGAAAATTATCAAATCAGTGGATTATGCAATGGCATAAAAACTACCACTGTTCAATGTATACCCGTTCTTAAAGGGACAATCCCACTTTTAAACAAGTTGATTTTAGATAAAAGAGCATGAAAAATTAGGATAGATAAGGAAATTGCAATTGGATTTGAGCCTACCAATCATTAGATAAATAATATTGTCCTGAATACGTGGATTTGGATGAAAACAGAAAGCCTAAAGTGACGCCATTTCACTGACACTGTGTATAGCGCCTTCTACTGGATAAAAGGCATCAGCTCCATAGACATACCCGTCCTAGAGGGCGCCAAATGGCACTGCTTGCTGAAAGCTATGGAAAATGGCGCCTAACATGTATTTGACAAACGTTGCAAATTTCTTAAATAATGTAAGCTATGCTGCAATTATAATTATTGTCACAGCCATTCATTCATCTCTAGTAAATGTCTACAATTTAAAAATTAGGCCTACTTGTCACAAAGTGGGACTTTTCCTTTAATTATGCATGTAGGGCGAGTTCAGCTTTCAAAAAAAGGTGAAATTGACCCCAACTTTAATTTGATATGCATAAAAACCTTGTAAACTTTAAATCGATGGCTTAATTCAGAAGTGGTGAATACGCCAATTTGTCAAAAATGAGATAATTATACCATTGTGATTCTTGAAGTGTCCGCAATGAACCAAAAGTTACAGAAATTAATGTAACCAATAATTGTTAAAGTTACAGAAGTGAAAAGTGGCGAATAAGCCAGAACCTGTCATTTCTAAGAGTTAGAAGTGGTGAATAGCACAATTCGTCAATTTACATTTTAAAAATGTCTCCACACCTGGATTTTTATTAAAAAGGAAGTGGCGAATTTTCTTCTTTTTTTGTTGCATTCTTTTTTATTCAATAGGAAAATTATGAATGTGCAAATAGGCGACTTCACACTTAATTTATTTTGCATTCCTGCAAAATTAGTTAAACGTCAAAAGGGCAAATTTGCATTTTTAAGCCTAATTTTCTTTCACAAATTACTTGACTAATTTAATTTTGTTTAACAAAAATTAACACATTCCCTATAAAATATACGGTATATATTGTTCTATCTGTTCACCAACTTTCAGCCTTTTAACATTGTTTATGTCCAAGTTATACCATTTTTCCATGAAAACCTTATTATCTCAAAACCCACTTTTTGCAAATTCACCACTTCTGAATTAAACCATCGAAATAATGGGCAAAAAATATAGGAAAAACATTACAGTTTGTAGAAATCTCAGAATAAAAATATACAGGCCATTTTTGTTTTCATTTTCATGACTACCCACGTGGCTACCAACCTGGTGATACTGTTATCACAGGCATACTGCCCACCAATCTCGATTTACCAAAAACAATAATTACAGATGAGAATAAGTCCAGCTGTTCACCATGCAGCGGTACCAGACAATTTCAATAAAAACTTGAACAGCATTTTGTAGATACTGATTTCGCACGCCAGAAAAAAGATGCAACAAGAGGAGTTTAGAGTAGCAAAAAGAGAAAAGACGTCAAGTAGACTGAGAATGTCTTATTAGAGAGGGGCAATGTTCTACCAAGGAATGTGTAAGTAGCGGAAATGCTGGCAGCCATGCACCCAGTCCGAAAGGGCTAAATGAAAACCAACAGGATTTGGTGACACGCAAGCAAGCAACTTGTGACGTAATCGTTGTTCTTGTGTATTGTGCACTTGCTCGTAAAATGCAAGTAAATTTGCTCAGCTGGATTTATTTGGTATGAAACAGGCCATCACTGAATGGCTAGACAGGGGACAAAACACCACACCAAGAAATGTCATTGCCTTTTTAACCAACAACAAAAAAAATGTTACAGTTGCAAGTATTTTTAGGAAAATGATTATTTTTAGGCACTTAGGGGAGGTTAGCGCTTGTCAATTGGAAGTTCAAAGGGTATCATTTATTAAATCTGTACTGCATGTCTTCCCGAATTCATCAACTGCTTCCATCCATTTTGGCACAAATGTGCACCAGCTGGAAAAGTCAAATTTATTTGATTTTTCCCAGAAACACTGCATGCATGGATTTTAAATTCATGATTTATAATATACATTTACTATATTACATTATATGATATCACTATATTTACTATAGCCTATTACATTATATTATATCACTATATTAATATATATTTACTTCCCCTACCTGGAAGGATTTTCAAAACTTTTTCAGCCATTTTGACTAAGTCAAAAATTCTAAAAAATTCTTGCTAGCCTAAATGACCCACACATTCATTCTTAGGTTTGTTTCCTCACAACCATGGGTATATAGCCTAGGCCTATAGGCTCAATTTCCCAAAGACCAGGCATAATTAAAAAGAAAGTCCTGAGCATGAAAAATTGTAAAATTAATAAAAATTTGAATTTGATTGAAGCCTACCAATCATTAAATAAAATGTTCTGAATACATGGATTTGGATGAAAATGAAAAGCCCAAATAGACCTCATTTTCCCCATTGTATGTACAGCCCTCTACTGGATGAAAGGCATCGGCTCTCATGAAACTCGTAGACATGCATGTCCTAGAGGGAGCCACCAACTTTCAGGATCTGTTAAAATCTATAGAAAAATTCCCCTAACATGTATTTGGCAAATGTCGTGATTTTCTTCAATATGAAAACTTTGCTGTATACTTATTATTGTTACAGCCATTCATATCTAGTACGTGTAAACACCTTATATATTATGAAATCGTTACAAAGCGGGACTTTCCCTTTAAATTCGTCTGTTCAAATACAGGCCATACTCGTCTGCATAGATTTTTGTCACAACGATATACCATAGGCTATACGAGGTACTTAACTTTATAAAATCACATCACTGCAGATACTGCAGATCACTGCACTGTCCAGATACACGTAAAGGGATCCCCCATACCCCAGATCAAGTAAAAATCACATGACAATTATATGAAAAGAAGCTAGAATATCAACTCACTCAGGGTGGGCAAGTATCTTGCTGACAAATTACAAAACTAAAAAAAACTTCCTCACTCTTGGTCACAATTACATATTCCAGAGAATTAAATAGCTGGGGCTAGTTTCAAGAAAAGGTAATTGACCGACAAGAACCCGGTGCAATCAGTATCGTATACGCATATCGTTCCTCACAAGCTATTTGGAAACATTATTTTATGGCACTGAAATACAGGCTACTTCCTCATGGCATAACATCAAAAACAAAACAAAAATGCTGGCACAAAAATTATTTCCCCCAAAAAAAAAAAAACAGTTTCAAGAAACCTTAATAAAAGGCGAGAAAGGATTAAAATTTACTACATCCAACATAGTCAGCCATGCACATTTAGGAGTTTAGCTGACAACCGGTCAAGAATCAAAGGGTTAAAAGTATCGTAAAAGATGAAGAAAATGTGCATCACGACAGGGGTAAAAACCACATGCTAGACATTTAATAAATATGGATGACAGCACAAGGATTAGAAGGATTTAAAAGAAAATGTCAGTAAATTATAATAAATCTTCCATATCGGCTGCTCCTAATGTAGTCATGATTCAATTCAAAATACATTTTTTTTGCAAAGGAGAAATTCAAACAAACTGACACTCTCCAAAATACTCTTCCTGTACGATATAGGCCTACTTATAGTTTGTAACTTTGTAGAAACTAACCTGACAGAAAAGTAAAGACTATATCAAGAATTAAGCCATACAATACAATTTCGAAGACCCTCAAAACAATCCAAGCATTTGGTATATTACTGATCATAATGTCAGAAGTACCACTATTGGTCAGGGTTAGTACATTTGCAAATATTTAACAATAGCAAAACAATTTAAGCTGTCAAATTCCAGGGATAATGTGACATTTTCTAAAGATCATATTTTCAAATAGCAAAATGTCCCATATCATTAAACTCTGAAAGGTAAAAAGCTTGCTGTATGTAAGATCAAGAAATGGTATACATATGGGTCCTCAATACGTAGTGGGGGTGTAATTAAAGGGAAAATCCCACTTTGTAACAAGGGATATATTTAAGTAATTGTTCACACTTACTACACATAAATGGCTGTGACAATAAGTTTCCATATTGAAGAAATGCCAAATACCAGTACATGTTAGGCGCCATTTTTCCCTTACATATCAGCAGACACTAAAAGTTGAGGGCGCCCTCTAGGACATGCACGTCTACTCGTTTCATGAGAGCTGATGCCTTTTAACCAGTAGAGGGCGTTGCATACTGTCAATACAATGGCACCCACTTGGGATTTGCATTTTCAACCAAATCCATGTATTCAGAACATTTTTTGTAATGATTGGTAGGCTCAAATCAAATTGGAATTTCCATGCTCTTACCCTACAACTTACTTCGTTCAAAGTGGCACTTTCCCTTTAAACTCAGGCATGGGTTTTTTTTAAAGCTAAATTACTGTTTTCCCTTCTCATTTGTTTATGAAGGGGGAGGGGGGAAGGGAAGAGGATAAGGGGGGGGGGCGGAAAATCAACATCTTAATTATGTTATACACAATAATGTGGATGACCCCACGGTATTGTCAACCTGCAATCTGCCAAAACCGTGATCTATACAACATCCCAAATATTTCATAAAAATCTTCAACAATGCACCAGATCAGTCAGGTCAGTATAGTTATAATATATAACTATATAAACCTACATGCTGCCGCTTAACGGCAATGATGGTTAAAAGATTTCCAACAAGACAAGACATCATAAATTAACAATGACCTAATTCTAATTAAGGAAGCCTTCTTAAAACGTTTCTTTCTGTCTTAAAAACTGACGAGAAAAAAAAAAGACTAGCGAATCTTCAAACAAGGAGAAAGCCTTTACTTTTTTATAGTAAAAAATTTAAAGAGAGAGAAGAGGTCAATGTCACGATGGCAGTGACCCTGTGAAATAGTTACCAAGGCATCATGTAAGCCTACCAAACTATGTCAGTTCTTTAATAATTAAAAAACACGTATATTTATCTTGGAAATAAAATTATCAAACAACAGGTAATGACCGTAGAGATAAAAAAGACATGAAAAATCCCACCGGTTCACTTTTCAATAATGGGTTTGGGGGATAAAAGAAAAAAACAACGTCCCATGGCACCGAAGAGGGGGGAAAACCTCACAATTACAGTAGTGTGTCGCAAATAATAACATATGATTATAGATGTCTGGACAAGCTATTATTCGCATTTTACTAACTATCACAATATAAAATAATACAGCCCGAGCATACTTAATGAAGTCAAAGGCAGCATCACACACCCATATTCGCTGTATTTTCCTGGTTATTTCAAGACTTTTAGTCCTTACAACTTTTTATGAATAATTGTAGTACAATGGAAGAGAGGGGTAACCAAGGGCGGGTGGGGGTATACACAATACATGGAAAAAATAGAGGGGGAAAACCCTTTTGTTAAAAAATACAATAATGCTAAACCCCAGGCCAAAATATTAGAAATGTCTACTTCTAAAAATCTAAGTAGGGCCTAAGCCTGTGCACAGACTCATTCGTCAGCAGTAACAAGAATGTGTTTAGGGCAAAGTTAAAGAAACTACTCGAGTCTAAGGGCCAATTGTACCAACCGCAGTTAAGTCTTAACCCTGGGTTATTTTGATCATGTGACCAATTTGGGCCAATGAAAATTCAGGAAATTAAAAGAAAACCTAAGTTTAACAGTGGGTTAACGTTAACTCTTGTTGGTACAATTGGCCCTAAGTCAAATAATAATTATTAAAGATATGTTAAAGTAAAATACACTCTTGCATTATGGTACATGTCTTAAAGAATTTCAGATAAATAGTTCCTTTAAATATATTTCAAAGTCATATAGGCCTACTCAATGTCATACACTCAATAGTAATGACTTCCCTCCATGATCCTACTCGATCATACTTTCTTTTGATTATATCTTAGGAACCATTTACCAGAGCTTCATAAAGTACAGTATGTTTGAGTGTATTCTATTTTAGCTTTATCTTGACTAAGAAGTCAGAATTGAGTAGTTTCCCTTTAAGAAAGTTAATCATAACTAATGAGTTATGATTAACTTTCTTAATGAGCTTTAATGAGTGATTAAGAAAAATAAGATGCATAACTACTCAAATTCACCCTCAGATAGGTCTCAAAGCGCCATCTGGGAACAACAAAGTAAAACAAAATCCTATGATCATACGAGCATAGACTATTTTGATCTTCTGGAATGCGTGTTAATGCGCCATTAAAAATGCTATTAAAGACAGACTGTCAGTAGGCCTACATAAAACCACCTATTTTTCATTCTTTAATTAAACTCGATCACATTAAAGAACCACGTGACTTAAATCAGTTAATTAACATCAAACCACCCTGTCTACAAGTATGAAACATCTCGTTAAAACTCACTTTTAAAACCAAATATAAACAACAAAAAAACCCATAAAACTTTAAAAGCCGGAAACTATATTTTCCATATAATATATAGTTAAAAAAGAGTTTCTATATAAATGGCATTGTCCTTTTTACCTGCCATTTCCTTCAACTTTACAAATAGAAATTGTCCTTAATAAAGGAGATACAAAGCCCACACACATACTGTATACATGTAAACAGTTCACCAAGTACATAATACATATAGAAAGCATATATCTAATTAATTTCTTAACGAGAGAGAGACAGTTCGATGACCACGATCCATTATACATTGCCAAGTCATTCATACAAAAAGCATAACAAAAATAATAATATCGGACCATGCATTTATTTCGTTAGATTTATAAGAAATCGAATTATTGAGCAGACATTTGGGGATCAGCCCACAACAAAATTGGACAATGAATATAGTAAAAACATGGTTAAAAAAAATAACAAGGTTCGTTCGTTCAATAACACTATATTCAAAATATCATCTGACTTTTGTGTTGTGTTGTCTGGACACTCCCCCGCTAATCCAAGCAAACACGCTATACATAAAAGTCTGTATTGATATAAACGGGTGGAATAAAAAAAAAAACATTTCCTGGCTACATTTCTGGCCATTACCATTTGACACTGCTTGAACCCGAAATCGACGTTAATCCAATTCAACCAATTAGTTGTTTTCAGAACCAATTTCTTCTTATTTATAGAGTAAAAACATATAGTAGGCCTACAGAATCTCCATTGAGGTCTTACCGAATACAGAAATTCAATCCGGAAAATAACCACAACAAATCTAATCGAAATGAAAGTGAATGCAAAAAATATCGAGTCAAGCTGACCTATAGTATACGCTATAAGGTCATCTAACAATACTGGCCAAACTTTCAGGACTGTTCAAATATTTGAAGATTTGCCTAAACCGGATTCATCACAAAATTTTAAAGGGAAAGTCCCACTTTGAAAGAAGTGAGAGCTGGAAAATTCGGAAAAGGCATGGAAATTGCAAATTGAATTGAACCCACCAATCATTATATAAAATGTCCTGAATACATGGATTTGGTTGAAAAATGCATAGCCCAAATAGGCGCCATTTTAAAGACAGTATGTAGCGTCCTCTACTGGATAGAAGGCACCAGGTCTAATGAAACACGTAGACATGTATGTCCTAGAGGGCACCACCAACTTTCAGTTTTTCTATGGAAAAATTACGCCTAAGATGTACTTTTACAGGGTTTCCACTCATTTTTACCCAGTGTTTTCCCTGACTTTCCCTGACCGATTTCCAAAATTTCCCTGACCAAATTCAAAAACAGGGGCAAAGAAATAAGTACCAGCATTAGGATGTAAATGCATATGGAGGAGTATTTTTCCTTTTAATTTGATATTTCACAATTAGTCCACCATTCTTCGATTTATTTCCTTTTAATTTCTTTTTGTTCAGCTATTCCCCTGACTTTCCCTAGTTTTTGCTAAATCCCCTGACCTTTTCTGGCCATTTCCCATTTCCCTGACTTTCCAGGTGACTGGGAACCCTGTTCTAGCAAATTTAACGTCATAATTTCTTCACTATGGAAACTTTGCTGCAATTATTATTGTTACAGCCATTCATATCTAATAAGTGTGAACAACTTAAATATCACTTGCTACAAGGTGGGACGTTCCCTTTAAATAAATAGGACAAACTGCTTTCAATTTTGACAAATGTATTTTAAAATGCTTACATAGGAGCAGAAATCAAGCAGACTAAGTCAATTGTGCTTTTCTTTTGCATAATGGGAGAATTAAAGATCAAACAGGTAAGGGTCATGCAAATATGACGTACCGATACGCAAAAATCTATATTTTTTGGAGCCCCCCTCCCCCTCCCAGCCCCTCAGTTATAGCTTACGTACGTCATCAGCCTATTAGTAGACCCTCTTATAAATGAAAAAGCACTGACCTCTTATGGTTAGGGGCCTACATATTCTTCCAAAAATTCTTGACCCGCTGTTTTTTTTAACTGTTAATTTCCCATCCCATTTTTCAGCTTTTCTAATACCTGCACCCCTGGCGATCGGTGTTGCAGGGGGCCTCCGTACATACATATAAATATGATCAGCCTGTCTCGTTCAATTTCAACACCTGTTACATACAGGTATTTTTTTCACCAAAGTCTGAGAGAGGAGAAACCCTATATTTTACTCTTCTCAACACACTGCAGAAGGGCAATTGTTGTTTGATCACAATTCTTACATTATAATAGCAACTTTCTTGCCGAGAATGTCATACCTGGGAGAGAAAGATGCAGAAACTTTAAAGAGAAAAAAAAATGACCACAGGCTCAAGTGAGATGAATAATGAATTTTTCAGAGGTTATCATCAGGATGCGTCATTTCAAGCAAATAAAAAAACTACAAAAATGTGCAATTTTTATAATCGCTTATAAATGCCAACATACCCACCGCCTGACAAGTTAAAAAAAAAATAATGAATAAAACTACAGAAACTACTTATGACAAAAAGTCTCAAACTCCGGCCATTAACTTGTGTTTTACCTCGATTCTTTTATCAAACAGCAAATAGCAAAAAGCACAAGAATAATCTGGCCGGCCGTACGGCTGTAATCTATAGCTAACATAGTTAACAATGTATGTTTGCTTTGTATGTTCGGAACTCAATTGAAGTCATCGTCACCTAACATAACACGACGTATTAATTCTATCAACATGAGAGAAAACGAGTTTTACAGTCCAGCACATACATTCTAGCATAAAATGCGACGCCCTCTGTAGGCACGCTTAGATACTAAACATGAAAATACAAAATACATGCATGTTGCATGTTTCAGAATGAATAACTATTGAATGGTAATTATAAATTAAATTGGAATTTCTATGTTCTTCTTGTTTCCACCAATCCCCCCTCTTTCTTGCAAAATATGCTTGAGGTAAGGTACGTGGGACTGTCCCTTTAAACATGGAAAAGGCCCTATACCGTTAGGACTACCAACAAAATTAATTTCAAAAATCAAAGCAGAATTCTGCAACCCACACAAGAAAAGAGTAAACTGTAAAGTGGACATTCGGACAGATCCTATATTCTAATAGCTCCAGTTCACTCATTTATTGTACAGGGCAAATCAAGCAACACATCCTCCTCCCCCCCTCACCCCCCAAAAAAACAAGGAAGAATTTTACATATAGACATCATAGACATTGATTGCTTTCTGATGCTTACATCCTTATTTCCTTTCTATAAATTGCGTGCATATGCACATACACGAAATATCCGATATATAAAACCGGAATACTTAATTATAAAATTAATTACACGCATACATTAATAAATACAAACAAGGGAGAGATTGGGAGAGAGAGGGGATGAGGTTATCTAGCCAGATAACGCATATAATCGGCAATCAAAATGGATATGCATTAGATGATTAACAAATTACTATATATATAACATAACCATCGTAACAGCTGACACAAAACATGCACAGTACCCATTTTTACACCATTTAAATTCCTCATCTCCCTTGATAAAATCCATATACTCCGTTATCCAAAATGGAAAAAAAGTAGACCAAGGCTAATAGGAATAAGCACAACAAATCACTCAAAAATCAAGAAAAAGGTTTCAATATATAAACACACACATTGCCATATAAAAAGATCACATTTTGATCTGTGTTGTTTATATGTATTCTACTACACATTTTATGATCCATTTTGGTATTTCATCTCTCATATACGTGGTCATTCATCAACAAGATGAATAAATACTGGCTACTTAAAAAAAATCAAGAACAAAAATGATGAATTACTATATAGGCTTTCATTTAGAGAATATTAGATTTTTCTCATAAGTTTCTCATTTTTAAATCAAGTCTCAATTCTTCATTAGAAATATTCGTAAGTCACTCTGTCAGTAAAACCAGTTTCATTCTAATAACCTGTACACATAGACTATAACATGGATCTATTAGATTTATAACAATCTATAGATTCATGAATCTAGATTCGTGAAAGGAGAAATAATTTTCAGCTGCAAACACTGACAATTTACTGATATCGATTCATGCATAGCACTCTGGGAAATTGCACTGCATTGTGGATGTTCCACATTTATAGGGATTTTCAACAATGTAACTTAGTAACACTGCCATTTTATAGGGATTTGCAACAAAGTAATTTAGTAACACTGCAATGATGTCATAATCGACATGAATAGAGATTCAAGTAAACCCATACTGAGCACATTTAATACACGAATCTAGATTCGTGACTCTAGTGTGAACAGGGTATTACAGATTTACCCTCACCATAATATCAAAAAAATAACAATGTAACATGAGTTAAGGGGGCTGTCCACACTATCAACAAAATGCATGCTCCTATGGGAATCTCCATGTTAACTAACGGTACATATTAA
>JAQIXP010001754.1:0-17163 GCA_034700285.1 Proteroiulus fuscus | reverse complement strand
CGCGGCACGCTAGTGCTCATTGGTCCTTTAAGGGACCCTCCGTTAGACAGGAGTATAACTATCTATCTATCTATCTAATTCGTATAGGATAGACAGAGCATGCCCCAATACCCATTGTGTTTTTAGCTTGTTATCAACATATCTTGTGTATAGTCTAAATAAATCACGTCATATGTGGGAGTAATTTAGTACGATAAATAGCCATACTTTGAAGAAAAACCAAGCTAAACAAACAAAATGTATGTTTTTATTAAATGATATATACATTTTCAGTTTATAAATTGTAAAAATCAGTAAAAAATTGTTTGCCATAACCATTCATTCAATAGTTATTCGTTACAGGTGGTACTGCTAAATAACATTTCTTGTAATTATAATTTGTTTTTCTCTTAAAATACTTTTATTACTATAATCTTTTACTTAATTTAAATGTATTTTTACATTAAAATATTACATTGATCACTAAAGTCTTAAGACATGGTCAATTGGTCATCCCAAAATTAACACGAAAGAGAGAAACAGTCCCACAAGTGACGACATTTTTAGCATCACTATGGAGGATGTTGATAACAAGTAAAAGAGAAAATGCGCTGTCTAGCCTATATAAAAATTGCCAAATTCAGAAGTAGCGAATGAACCAAAAGGTACTTTTGAGGTAATAGCGTTTTTTTGTGGAAAATGGTATAATTTGGAAATAAACAATGATATCAGCTGAAATTTGTTGAACAGATGAAACTAAGTAGATATTTTGTAGGGAATGTGCTAATTTTTGTTAAATAATTAAATTAGTAAATTGATTAAGTTTGCAGGAAAGTGAAATAAATTAAGTGTTGAAGTGGCGAATGTGCACATCCATTAGTTTGCCTATTGAATAAAGTAAATTCAAGAAAAAGTTGGAAATGTTCTATTGTTATAAAAACCATGTCATGAACAAATGTTTAAAAGGTGAACTAACGAATGGTACCATTCGCTACTTATAACTTTATGGTTGATACAATGTTGAATATTCGCTACTCTTCACTTCTGTAACTTTAACAATTATTGGTTAAATTAATTTTGTAACTTTATGTTAATTAGGGACACTTTCTGGATCTCAATTGTTCGCTAATCTCATTTTTGACAAATTGGCTCATTCGCTCCATGTGAATTAAGCCATCGATATGGTCAAATACTTTCAAGCTATTTGGAACGATGATGCTTGGGGTATTGATGTATGTCAATTCGCTATACTGGAAATATTTAAAAATATTCGGTATCAATGAACTTTGGCATTAAAAAAACTGATGAATTATGTGCAAAATTTGACATGCTTTGATGTTTTTTTAGCATGGTTCATCTTTTATTTGAAAAAAAAAATACTTCCAGCGGAAACAGGCTTTTAATACAGTGAGAAAGTTGCACTAAATGCTTTTCTACTTTCCTTAGTTTGAAACATTATTCGCTTTCATTCAACAGAAATGTGTTTCAGGTTGATTACAAGCGGAAAGTTTTTTTAAAACAAATGAACTTGGTGTAAGAGAGATTTTGGGGAAGGGGGGGGGTCAGGTTTTGTTCATGAATCTATATGCAAATGTCGTTGACCCTAAAACAACTTCCCCAAACTAGTTTATCCATTTGCCTCATTTACCTTTTTGGAAATTTAAATGATTTTTTTATTATGCATTTGTACAATTTAGAAAACTCTTCGGCCGTGACGTGATAGTCCTTTTATTTCATTTGTGACGGCGTTGCGTCCACATTAAATGCAATTCAATTTTTTCCTGTCAACAAGGTCTTTGAAATCTGCTTTTTTGTATGTTTTTGGCAATGTTTATCTCACCAGGATATATCCTGCTATTCATTAGTTAAAAGAGATATTCAGAACAGAGTTGCTACATTGCAAAACAAAAGTTGAGCCGAGTGAAATGCTAGTATGGTCATTTTTGAAAGTTCTGTATGAATCTCTTTAGTTACACATGTCCTATAGTATATTTCCTTTATTTTTAGATTCTGGTATTTGAATATTAGAGCAATAATTTACGGTTTTCTTAATTTTTTGCCTTGTTACTTACTAAATAATTCTGAAGTTATCCGTCACTTCCTCCGAGGTGCACGGGTCACATATTTTATATGTGGAGAATAATTTTTTAGAACTTTAGTAAGTTACTAAAAGTAAGTAAACTTACTAAAGTGTCTTAAGTAAGGATTTACTGTTTTATTCGTTAGATAAAAGAGATACCCTGAGAATAGTTGCTACATTGCAAAACAAAAGTTGAGCTGAGTGAAATGCCAGTATGCGGTTATTTTTTGGAAGTTTTGTATCTGTGTGAATCTCAGGGGTCACTGATGTCCTATAGTATATTTCCTTTATTTTTAGATTCCCATATTTCTATAATTGTCCAATATTTGATGGTTTTATCGATTGTCTGCCTTGTTACTATAAATTTCTTAAGGATTTTACTGCATCACAAATTAATGATAGTTATTGTCATTTATCATTCAATAATTTAAAAAATTTTGTTAAATTTTGAATGTGTTATTTATTATTAAATTTAAAAAAAATTCTATTGAAAAAATAATGTAACTTAGAAAATATCATCTCATAAAACTATTATAATTAATTTAAGGCAAAAATACCTATGAGATTCCTATATTTGTTGGACAAAGTTAGGATACTATTTCTATATTTATTATTTAAAAATTATTATGATATAATTGTATTGTTTATGCAATTTGTAATAGTCATATGTTTGAAAACAAAAAAAATTCCTATGAGAATTCATATACTTTTGGACAGAATTTCTAAGATAGTTATAGACTGTTTTTTGAACAAAATTCCTATGATATTCATGTATTTATGAAATATTTGTATATATTATATGAAATATATTTTTAAAAAATAATGATTTTGATTTAAAATCCTATCTATATACACCTACGGGACATTATAGCTGATATTAGCAGGGCAGCAAACTTTTTGAGTGCCAAACTTGAAATCTAAATTTGGCATTTTTATCTTTTTAATTTCAGTGGTCAATGGTCAGCAGCTGAGCCTAGTCAAAGAACCTCAAAATGTGGAAGCAAACGAAAATCAGGAAGTCATATTACATTGCCAATTCAGTGGATCAGCGAAAGAATGCGTTTGGTTGAAAGATGGCGAACTGACCATTATCCGAGAGCCGTATACTTATGTTGGAAATCCTGAGACTGGGGACTGTTCCATTCGAATAGCTCAAGTTAATCCTGGCAGAGACGACGGATCTTGGCAGTGCCAGTTTCCAAGGGTGGGCAGTACTACGGCGGTCATTTCGCCCACAGCCAAAGTCACTGTTTTAGGTAATTATGTTTAATTTTTTTAACGATAGTTTGCACTGCTCGTTCTAGGGAAATATTTGATCAAAGATCCTTTGGGGGCGTCCATAAAAGATTTTAGAACTCTGGGATCAATGGGAACACCATGAGGACACTTGATTGGCGCTGCCATGTTTAGGCGCTGTATATAAAACTACATCAATATGTCCAATGTTTGTGTAAGGGCACTGCTTTTGATACCGGTTGACCGATAAATTGGTGTCCCTGAACAAGTTAGCCCCCGTGAGGGGAATCTCCATGGTGTTCCCATACACTGTGAGGCAGGTGCCTCCATACCATCCTTCTTCCATGTCCGAGCTGATACCGCTGTCCCCATATTTGTTTAAATTTGTTTTAAATATATGTATTTGAGGGGGTAATAAATTGTATAGGTGACCTTTTAGAAGGGTTATTATAGTATTATAATCAGGCAAAAACCCCACATTGGCATGTAGGAGGGAGGTGGGTTAAAAGTTTCAAAAATGTGACATTCTTTATGATCGGCTCCTACTGAACTGCTCAATTTGGAGTTTCTTTGATAAAAGGTAGATGTACATGAAATAAATAGCATAAGTTCATATCACCTGAGAATGTAGCCAATAGTTAATTAATTATTTTTGTGATATGTCATATGGCGGGGTCACTTATTGCCTGGCTTACATGCTATCAAGTGACCTCTCTATGACGTCAGCAGCGATATGAACTTTTGTTATTGATTTTGTTTATAATAAAACAACTGCATGCAAGCTTAAAAGAGTCATTTACAAGGTGTAAAGGAGAAATGCTATAAATGAATTATACATTGTTCCTTATACAATTATAATTAATTCTATAACCGTGAGAGCTGGAGGGTGACATAGTAAACATAAGCAATTTTTTTAATAGGCACATTGTAATTTTTAATAGAAGGTAAATCAATGGAAGCTTTCCTTAAAGTTTTTCACTTTTTAATAAATTAGAAATTGACAACTTAATGAACTGGTGAGAGAAAATTCAATTGAATTTAAATTTATGTATTCTCGTTTAGATTATTTATATTTGGTTTTTATTTTTGTTTTAAAATTTTGATTGCCACAAGGGTTTAAATTTAGGTTAAACACATGGTAATTTTTTTTTTAAAAATAGATCATATTAATTCAAATTTAATGATCCTTTGTTCATTGAATAATTATGGTAAATGTCTCTAATTTTATCGGCAGAAATTTAATGCAAAGCATACATTTATTATACAGGGTTCCCACTCACCAGGAAAGTCAGGAAATTTAGCAAAAAATAGTGGAAAGTCAGGGAAATAGCTGAACAAATTGAAATTACAAAGAAAGAAATCCAAAGAATGGTAGACTTATTGTGAAAAATGAGGTGAAAAATGCTACTCCATCTGCATTTACAACCACATGCCGGTAATTATTGGATTGCCTAGAGTTAATGGTACCCCGCTTGTATTGCTTTGCCCCTGTTTTTGAATTTGGGCAGGGAATTTTTGGAAATTAGTCAGTGAAAGTCAGGGAAACTAACTGGTAAAAATTAGTGGAAACCCTGTTATACATTTAAAAATATATATAAAAGATAATGAAATCTTTATGAGAAAATTGCCAGTGCAGCTTATACATTTTTTTATAAGTTTCTTTTTTAGAAAATTAATAATTAATGATTTTAATTCCAATGCACAAAATAGATATATTTGCCTTTCTTTAAAAATAACTTACAAGAAAATGAGACGCACTTTCCCTTCAAATAAAGGCGAACTCCAGGGGCGGATACAGGATTTTGCTGGGGGGGGGGCAATCGTATATTACAGAAGGAGACGACCATTTTTGTTGCCTATACTGGGCAGCAAAATTTGCTGGCTAAGGAGGGGGGGGGCAATTGCCCTTATTGCTCCCCCCTTCCCTGTATCCGCCCTTGGCGAACTCACATATTCAGTGATTAAGTTTCTGCATGTTGTCTTATGTCTTAAATTATTTATTGAACTTTGAAATTTATCTTTACAGTTCCACCACAGGATCCAGTGATTTTCTTTGACGGCGATACCATCGAAAAAGGAGGTACGCTATCATTGGAAAGACCCAACGAAAACGTCACCGTCATCTGTTTGTCAAAAAATGGCAATCCTGCTGCACAGTTGTATTGGATGATGGACAACCGAAGGATGGATGGTTTAAGCAAAAACGAAAGTGCCTCGAACAGCGGAAGTCTTAAGTTGTACAACAGCGAAAGTCAATTGGTTTTGGCCGGGGCTTCCGAACTTCGTGGCACACAAATCAAGTGCATAGCAGAACATCCCACCTATCACGGAGTTTTACACGAATCTTATGCATATGCCCAAGTCCATCGTAAGTACGGGTTTTATTTTTATCCCATTCCCAATACCCCCTTTTTCAGCTTCTCCACTGCAAGCTTTTTTTTAGGAGATTTATAAATTCTTCTGTCTGGTTTCGAGTAAAAAAAAACAGAGTCATTGTAAGTAATGCATGATGATTATCATGCATCAAAAATCAGAAAAGCATGAATAAGGATATTTATTTTGCATGTCTAGTGTAGGTTAATCCAGGAAATTGAGCCTATAAAATTTTCTATAGACCACCACTTTTGACTCAATGTGAGTTTTGGTCATGGATGGTGGTGGACTTCTGAAGTTTTTGGGATTTAGCTAGCACTTCAGTAATCTTTTAGATTTCTATTGCGCTGTAGAAAACTGAAAATATGTGTAATATGAGTACCTGTATAACAAAAAATTAGCCCAAAAGATTAGGGCATGATGTCTTCCTTGTCATAAAGTCAAAAAATTGTATGTTTTGGCAAGGGAAATAAAGAAGTCATGCTTGTTTATCATATTTGAAGGAAAAAAACTAGGGATTTTTCAAAATTGTGGATATTCTTAATTGTTAGCTAAAGATAATTATCCAAAAACTCATCAAAACGTCAAAGTTTTTGTCCGAAACAGGCATAAAAAAGTCATAGTTTTGAACTTGAATAGTCCAGTGGTCACCATCTAGAAATATTGCCGAAAAAAATAAGAAATTCTAAAAGTATTTTGAGTGTGAATTTCTATGTATAAATTCTAAAATTCATAAAAATGTTAAGATATTATCATACGTACCTGTTAAAATGTGATTTGGCATTTTTTTAAATTTAAAATCAGAAAATGGCATGTATGGATTATTTGAAATGACTATATTGCATAAATTAGTAAAATTATAAAAATTTGTTTGATAAGTTTTTTGCATCTCAAAATTTATATTTTATAACTTTGGTTAAAATATATATATATGCTACTTAGGGTTTTGTTCTAATTTAAAATATGGCAGCTGAGATTGATGAGTGATAATACTAGTAAATATATCACTTATGGTTTTGTTAGATTAATTGACCTTCAAATTTAAAAAATAAGATAACTTACGAAGTTCTGTAATTTTATTAACTTATACCCTGAAAAAAGCTTTGACATAGTCACATGGCTTTGAAGAAGGGTTAAAACTAGAAAATGAGACAATAATGATCTAGTGTCTTGCTCAAATATTGCCCATTAATCTTTGGTCATTTTACTCATACATTTTTCAGCTAACATTAATCAGCTTAACAATTCTGATTCATTTTCATTTAATTTTGTGTCCCAGGTGGGACATGCAAATTAAGCATACATTGAGCAGTTTTTTATCGATTTTCTCACTTTGCTAATGTGCTCGTATTTAGGCCAAAGCTGATTTTCAACATAGACCTAGTTTTAGTGTCTGTCAGCTGCTATGAAAGTGGTCATTTTTAACCTAAAAAAAGTTCTTCGTGCAACCCCATAGACAGGTCAATAATATTGATTTGCCAATAGAATAAGGTCTTAACTGTTTTGAAATTATTGCACTAACTTGCTGTTTGTTTTAGTTGAGAAAGCAGTTTACAATATAGCAAAGGTAATGTATTATGAATACAACCATGCAGGTGGCTCAAAGGTTAATTGGCATCTGCAAGTTGTATACTAGGTCAAATTTTTTATTAAGAAACCTCAATTCATGCCAAAAATTAATTATTAGAGAACTGTTGAACTGAAACTAAGAAAAATAACAAAAGTTTGTGCATTTTTGAATGAATTAGTCAGTCAAAACACGGAAAAAATTGTAAACTTGCATTACGATACCTTAGTACAGACATTTCAATATCTATCTTTTGCTTGCATGTAAACATTCTTAATATTATGTGAAAGGAAATATTGAAACATGCAGCTAAACGAGCTGCATGTTTAATTACTAAATTAACATGTTAAATAAAAACAAAATTTATTCAGGCAAAAATTAAAAGTCAGTCATAACTTAGCCATATACATCTGGAGGCATATTTTTTTATTTATATATTTAGGCATAGTTAGGCAAAAATAATTACATAGAGCGTATATGATCTAATCAAAAAGCTGGGCAAGATTACTGCTTCCTTGATTGTTAGGGAAGGTTTTGGATTGTCATGGAAATATATTTAGGTTTAGAAATTTACTTTAAAAAATTGTCTTTTTTTTCGTAGCAGAGAAATTAGATTTAAAAACATTAGTTATTTTTTCCGATTACTTTTCCCCATTTTAATTTTGTTTTTACGATTTCAGACAACACATCCCAAGTGAGTGCTTCCGTGGATGGATTATTCGAAACGAAAATTGAATTGGAAGAAAACAAGGAAGTGACATTTTACTGTACTGCCGATGGAATTCCCACTCCATCCTATACGTGGCAGTTCCAAAGAAAAGGAGAAGAAGCATGGGAGGTTTACGGTCACCAACAGAATCTGACAGTAACTGCCTTGGCTGGAAGATTCATCTGTTCGGCAAGGAATGAGTATAATTATGAAGATGTTCGGTCTCCCATCGAGATCGTTGTAGAAACTAAAGGTAAACTAGTTTTATTAATTTTTGTTCTTGACCCATATATTTCAAATAATTTACTTTATGAAGCTTGTTGAGTCATGAACTACATTCATTTATATTTGCCCATCAATCTGCTTTTGTCGTTATTTTACCTCAGCTGGTAGACCCATTTTAAATTCATTTGAATGCCGTGCGTGAATCCGTTTCCTTTAAGGCTTACTCATTCACATTTGTTCCTATTGAATTAAAAAAAATTATGATAATTTTAAAATAGCAACACTGCATTTAACATGGTATACGTGCTCTAGTTTTTTTAGGGAAACGTTGTAGACTATATATATATACCCTGTAATTATGTGCTGGGTTTTAAGGGGAAACTCAGTTCATTTTGGTGTTGCAAGGTTTAATAAAAATCCCATAATAACATAAATAACAAGATCGAGATTTGACTTTCTAGAAATTCATTACATATGCCGTAACTTAATTTCTTAAGAAATAATCTCAAGAATTGTTTTTATAAATTTTTATAGAACCTGTAAATACTACAAATAATGGATTTTCAGCCAGCATCAGCTATTTGGTACTCCTAGTCGTAAGCGGATCAATCAGTCGACTTTTTACTTATTGAAAGTTTGGTCAAATGATTCAATTCAAGGATACGTATTTGGTAAGATATAATTTTTCAATATTTTATACAGTTGGACTGAGAAAGTTGAAATGTTTGTTTATGCCCAAAAAAAAACTTTTGTAAATTGGTTTTGCTATCCAATTTTTCCTAATTGTGGAAGTTACCATCTGCTAAAATTACTTAAGTTAAAAATAATTTTTGTTAAATTTTAATATACCATACTAAATCTTTAACATTGAGGAAAATCAGACAGGAATTATATCTTGTACCGGGTCCATAAAAATTTTTTTCGTGTAAACAAATGACGTCCCTAAATTTCTGTAATTAACTTTTCTCTCCTTAGGTCACAAGCTACTAATGAACTATCTAGATACTTGAAATTTCAACATATCCTATGAAGGGGAGTTAAATGTGCTGGACACTTGACTGAATTTATAAAAAAAAGTTGCATTCATGGTAGCTGTAAATAGTTTTTATTTTATTTTTTTCCCAATGGCAGTAGAAATTCTGCAGTAATTTCTGATTGCACAACTTAAAATCAATCCAAAGTTTTTTTGTTTTTTTGTACATATGTTTTTCTCTTTCGATAATACTTTCAAATTTGTGTCTTTATCGTTAACTTAGAGATATAGATGAAAATATTAACTTGCTCAACTAAAGTTATTTTCCTTTTCTTATTAGAACAAAATTAATTTCTTAAAGATGTTTGTTTCGTTTGTAGATAAATCCTTAGATTAGTAACTGATTATCGCTTTTTCCATCTCAATTTGAGATCAGTTTCGCTTCACCTAAGCTTAGTAATGCCAATGAAGTGGTGGTGAGTTCACTCGGTTATTTATTAACTTTGCCACTTGAGCTACACCTTTGTAAGTCTTGAAAATAATGAAACACATGCCATAAAGTGCGGTGATTTTTGCAGATTTTTTGCATAAATATATTATACAAAAAATTGTTTATGGAGCATACTTTCTGGCCTGTGTTGCCTTAGTTTTGAGACTTCAAAAAATGTAATAACTGGCTAATCAATCCTAAAAAATGGCTTCTTCTTTCTAATTACCACGTACTCATTACCCAGTGTAAAAACCAGCATAGGCTTCCCATGTTGAGTTTGGAAACGTGGAGATTTGGACATGTTGATATGCTGGTATTTTTTTTAAATTTATGCCAGTGAAGTAATTAATCCCGACATTTGCGTTGATAATAATTACTTAAAATTTGTAATTAATTAATGACTTGATTAATTAAAGGTTTTGGCAGAATTTTCATCATGCCGCGGCAACATGGGTTGCATATTGTTCATAGCCTA
Source organism: Proteroiulus fuscus (assembly GCA_034700285.1). NCBI lineage: Eukaryota > Metazoa > Arthropoda > Diplopoda > Julida > Blaniulidae > Proteroiulus > Proteroiulus fuscus. The sequence continues at coordinate 7,056 of JAQIXP010001754.1, read as the reverse complement.
CCATAACAACATGTCATCCAAAATAAACAACAAATTGATGTAGGTCAGCACACATGTTGGACGTTGGTAATAAAATGCCAACATGACCGAGATCCTGCATACCAACATTGGCCAGTGCAGGTTATGGATGTTGGTCATAAAATGGCCATTTGTTTTGGACACTGGTCAGGGATTAATTACCTGCATTATACCCAGCATACCAACTTGTTTTATGCAGGCTTCAACATGCTGGATTTTATACAGGTGTTGTTCTCCGATTTTCACGGAGTTTACAAAGCAGTGGTTTACGTACTGTTACTTGTACCGTCGTATTTAGCGAAAAATGGCACATATTGTAAAACTGTTTCAAAATATCAGTATGATATGCACTTATCTCGAGGCGTTTTTTCACCATTCATTCGCATGCCCAAAAATCTCATTTGTCTGATGTTGTAAAGTGCCTGAATACTGAGAAATGAACAAACATATTTCCCCACCTTGCAGCAATCAAATTGCATAAAACACTATGAATAAAAATCTGGAAACAGTTTTTAAATTTATTTATAGGATGTCTAACCTACTTATTAATTACTATTATTGGATGGTTTTTGAAAGTTTTTTTCACTAAGCTTTTTGTTACTTAGCTTTTCAAGTTTCGATTCAAATAAATTTACCCCAATTTTTATTGTGAGTCCCGCATAAATTGCAGGACAGAGCTGGTTTAAAATTTAAGAGGTCGAGTTTCCATTTCTGACTTTCTCGTTTGACCTAAGGGAAAAAGATTGAGAAATTTTTTTAAGGGCAATTATTTAAAACCAGTTCACGACAGTGGCTACAGAGCTGCAGCCAGAACTCGTTATATTTTCTTATTTTTAACAATTATTGATCTGAAAAATGCCAACGATGAAGAGTATTAAGGGTTTTGGTGTTTTTGTGTTCATCATAATTGGTGAGTTTTCACTTGTTTTCATTGAAAGAGGGAAGTTTGCTTTGTTTTTTGCCCATGTGGCTAACAATTTTCGTGATTATACTTAATAACATGAAGAATATTTTCTTTTAAAATAACTAGGTTTACACACTGCTTGGGCTAAGCCATTCAAAAGTAACAGCAATGCAGGTATGATTTAAGCTAAAAAGTTTTATACAAGAAAATGCAGTTTGCACTGTTATAGAAAGTCTAGACAATTATATTTTCTTTTTTTGGGGTATTTTATTAATTATTTATTTATTTGTAATTCAACTTATTTCTAATGTATGATATGTATCTCATGGAGTCAGGATTCAGGTGAATCATGTTAACTTTATACTAAATTTGTAATATATTTTGAGCCACCTATTTAGTTCTTTCTATTTAAAAGATTTCCAGAATAACAATTTCGGGGCATATTCTCTTTCTGGGTACTAAATTTTAGTCTAGGTAAATTTTTAAAAACGCGCCGAAATTTCCAGGAATTTTGATTTTTTATTAAAGTGCTGCAATATTTGTTTGTTAAATTGTTTATACCAGCAAAGAATAGTTTGAAAGTAAACTGCACAAGTTCTACTGATGTTAAAATACTGCTGAAAATCAGATGTTCGAGCATAATATTAGGAAACTAAACCTAGCTATAGATATATTAGCACTCATAATAATGTATTTAAACAGTAAATCAGTAAAATTTCAGTATTATAATTATTTTCATTACAGGATGTGTTAATACATTAATTATGACTGCCAATGGTGCCCAAATTCCAAACGAGGGTACAATCCAACTGAAACCGGGGTCCAGAATCAATGCAGTTTGTGCTGAATCGTCTGCAGAAGGAACTCATATGTACTGGATATTAGATGACAAGAAGTTGTCTGGAACCAATTTACTGCATTCCAACTCTGATAAAGAAATGAATGCATTTACTATTCAGCTAGACATGAATGCAACCAATGAAATGCATCTGAAACCACTGCGATGTGTTGCTGATCATTCCCCATCCAACTGTTTTGAAACAACTAAGGGAATAATTCAGATTTTACAATGATATCTACTTAATACCTTAGAGTAAAACCTGGAATAGGACCACAGATAGAACAGCAAAAAAGATTTTATTGTATACTGCCTGAAACACTGCAATTTTTTAGCAACTTCTTGTCGATCAGTCGCCATGTCAAACCCAAATTGCAGGAGAACTATTTTTTTTAGTAGCAGCTTTTTCCCAGTTTCTCTGCAGTTAGTCAGTGACGGATTTACCACACTTTTGACATCAAAAGCTACATAAATATTCAAGAATTTCTGCAAGTTACAATGAAAGTTCTTTTGCTGGGAGATCATGTTAGATACGAACAGGATCGAGTTGCATATATTTTAGTTATTTGATATACAAGTGAGTTTCAATCATTCAAAACGATCCACCACAAACAACTTTGGAACAGTTACAGCTAGCAAGGCTCGATCCGTAATGAGTTGATGTCATTAAACCTGTGTCGCCGGTGTCCTAGTTACGCCGGTAAATGGCACTACTGTACCCCCTTTGGTTTATTGGCACATATTTCATTTAAGGAGCCGCTGCAATAGACAGTCTTATAGGATTTTTCATATATTTGCAATTTACATTTACGTTTCATAAATTATGCTGATCACCTTCTCAGCATGTGAGCAAGAAGGCAATCCAAAGTTCAGGGGCCCATTGCATGCACATTTTGAATGAATAATGAATTCAACCATTTTGAGGTATATTTAATTATATTACATGCTGCCACATTTGTGCTGGTTAAGTTTTTGGGCCTAATTGGTCCTTTCCAATTTTGGACCAATATATTCTTTGGTTTTAAATTATATATGCTATCAGGTATACCCCTAACCATGCACTGTTTGTTTTTATTTTATATCTTCACAATTTGCATAATTATGTTATTTAGTTTTAGTTTTAGGGGACAAGACTTTTTGTTCACACTGTATATTTATTTGTTTGGTAGTTCAACTAGTCTTGGTAGTTTGTTATTGCAACCTAGGATGGTAGGCCTAGTGCTTACCAAATTTATTTGATATGACTTTAACGTTTTTTCAAGAATATTCTGGCGAAAGGATAAACAATTGTGCAAAAAAAAAAACATTGATATTTACACTTTTGATGGGTTTTGGTGTGTACATATTGTATACCTGTTTGCATTTTGATATGATAATGAAATGCTTACTTATGAACATATTTATCAGTAAGTGAACATCCTCTTTCTGACTAAAGAAAATTACAAATATTTTTTAGACCAGCAGTTAAATGTCTTTGGATGCTATTTAATGAAGAAAACTTTAGTTAAATTAAATTTGGATAAGACTAAGTGTATTGTGGTAAGTACAATGATTGTTTTACTATACTTGCAAATGTATTTATTTACGGTATTTACTTATTTCATACCTTTATAACTTTAAAGGTGAAATTTGGCATTTTGGCACATATGGCAGTATTACATGATCCTCCATAGAAGAAAATTAACTACCTATTTGATTATGATATTGAAAGAGCGATGCATATATTATTGATGAAGACACTTTTGATGTTGATGGCGTTGGCACTGATTTCTTCAGGTATGAGCTACGGTACTGTCACTGTTGAAGGCAGTGAGCCTTGTGTAAAATCTTTTAATTCTAAAACAACGTTTGAATGAATAGCTTATATTCAATTTTTTTTCGAATTTTTTGCAGTTTATTTGCAGTCTTAATCTGCAGAAAAACTAGTTTTTCTGAAAGTTAATGAAACAAAAACCTACATAATTTGTGCAATTTTTCTGTAAAAAACGTGCAAGTTTTTTTTTCTGCAGGTTTTCTGCATTTTTTCTACACTAGAATGTAGAAAAATGTAGAAACACTGTGGGAAAAAAAAAACTTGCACGTTTTCTTCAGAAAAACTGCACAAATTATGTAGGTTTTTGTTTCATAAACTTTCAGAAACACTGCAGTTTAAGACTGCAAATAAACTGAAAAATAATTCGAAAAAACTGGGATAGCTGAATTATTACTTAAAAATCCTCTCAAAGGCAAAATTAGAGATACCGTACCATAGGTTTTTTTAATTTATCCAGCAAAACGCAAATTATAAAATGCAACACTTAATTATTACCAAGGGGCATTCATTGTTATTTTTATTCAAATTTGGTTTAAGGAAAGTTAGACTAATTGCCAGCAATTAAAATTAAGAGTACTGTAACTAGGTTGGGTTGAAAACAGTGGGAATGGGCTATGTTAACAAATGTATTTTGGCCCCTTAAACTTTAACTTCTCAAATGAAATAATATTTATTTTTCTTTGGAAATCGTGTAGTGAGCTGAATATTGTGATAATTTTACAAATATCCATGCCAAATGTTATCTATTAGCATTTACTTTCCATTGTACGTTATCTCTATTACAAATTAAATTTGTTTTCTGCCATTCTGTGCAATGAATTTATCTAGATATTTGAAATTGAATTAATTTATCTAGTTTATGCTCCTACCTTATGTGGCCCTGAAGTTAAAAACCAAGGACTAAGATGTAACATTTTTATGATACCAAGAATTTATTTTTTAACTTTTTCGCAGTTTGTTTTGGATTGAAAGCACGTTAAATAATTAAAATCAATTTATTTAAAATGTTAATGGGTGTCATTAAAATTTGATGTACTGATCTATATAGGAGCGTAGTAGGTTTATAATGATGTACCCGGCTTATTGGAAATTTTAATGATATTTTTAATTAAGCAATGAGACCAATGCATGCTAAATGAGACAAATAGTGTTGGTTATTTAGTCACTTTTATTGTAGTTATTGTATTTTTCTATTTCAGGCTCAAATATACCAAAACATAGGCCTATAGATGTGCATTTAAATGACAATGTCACTCTGGAATGCAGTTTTGACTATCCTGTTGCTTGTGCTTGGCAAAGGAATTCTACTTACTTTATCATTACTGGACGTTACATATTACCACATGCTGCAAAAAGTGATCAGAAGCTGAGAAACTGCTCTCTATTGATAAAGAACGTCTCGAAAATTGACAATACTACATGGAAATGCATAAATCAGGCCAGTTCCTCCAACTCTGGGAATGAAACTCGAGAGGAATATTGGATTAATGTGAAAAGTGATTATTATTATTTTATTCATTTTGCCATTCAACTTGTTAGCCTTCTATTATCAAATAAATACCATTGGATAATTAATGGGATATGTTGCTTCTGTATCAAAATTTCAATTAATTTTAACTATCATCAAGAGAACTTTAAAAAAAATATATTATTTGATGATGGAAGGCTCGGAAACATATAACTCCAATATGGAGTTGTTACACACATAGGCCCAGCGAGGAGGGGATTTCAACACCCCTTCCCCATTATAAAAATTTCGTCTATGATAGCCTCGTCTTTTTAAAATTCGCACAATCCCCTTGGGGCTTTTGCCCTGACCCCCTTCCCCAGGGCCGTTGCAAGGTGAAGTAATCGGAAGGGGGGGGGGGGGGAGCAAAGTGGATTTTGCTGCCCCTCTAGGGGCCAGGGTCATACCCAGGAATCCATTGTTTTGGGGAGGGGGGAGGGAAGCACAACCCAAAACATTTTTTAAAAATTTGGCTTGCAGGCGACTTTTTTACTCATAAAACAATCAAAAATGGACTAAATATTCACAAATTGTGCCAAAATATCTAGTATTAGGCCTACAATTTTGGGGGGGAGGGGGAAAGACTGGCATTTTGCTGCCCCTCTGATCGAGTTTGGGAGGGCAGCCGCCCTCCCCCCCCCCTCTACAGCTACGGCCTTGCCCCTCCCCAGTCCCTTCCTACCATTTTAAAATCCTCGCTGGATTGGGGAATCAAGGTACCTTCCCGTCCCCCCCTCCCAAGTCACTGCATAATTATTGTTTGCTTTATGTATAGTTGTTTTCAATTTAATTAAGTGAGTAATGTTAAAAAAATTTCTGCAAAATCGGGAATTAAATTTGTTAAGCTATACCTGGAAAACTCGGAAAAGAATGAAAATTTTAAAAATAAGTACCGTAACACAAGTAGGCCTAAGCATGTAATGAGTTGTTTTTCTGAATATTTCTTAATTTGTAATTCTGGAATCTAATGCAGTGGAAAAGCCAATCCTTTCGATAACAACAACATTAGCTACGATCTTTTCATCCACATTTACCAGTCAACAATCTATATTCATTCGGATACCAGCAACTGCACCAGTAACAACAGCTCCAGCTAACCTGGAACCTCATTCGTCAGTTAAAACTCAAACTGAATCAGTAATTGATGAAAATAAATCTGGTAATTATTTTTTGAGTTAATTATTTAATTCAATTCAATTTTGAACTTATTAATTAACAGTCTCTTACATTGCTTTCTATAATTTCAGAGATTCCTATTGCCATATTGATTGCTTCAGCAACCTCTGGAGGAATATTAGCTTTAATTGTGCTCCTCGGGTTAACCATCTTTGCATGTTATAGGTAGAGTATATATATATTTATGTTTCTTTTAGCTCGTTCTATTACTTTTCACTTATTGAAAATTGTTTTTAGATGTAAGAAACCGAACCGGCAACCACATATCATGCCGATCAAATATTATGCAGAAGTGAATACTACCAGTACTAATACAGCTCAGTACAGTAATGTATGCTTGAGAGATAGTTACGGGCCACAATCAACATCGATTGACTTCAATGATGGTTATTTGATGCCAATCCAACTCAACACAGAAATCAATAAGTCTAATAAGAAACGAAGTAGCAATATTTCAAAAGATAGTTCACATTTCTATGAGGAAATTCCAACAAATTTTATGGCTCACTCGCAATGAGTTAATAATTGATCGATGTACCATTTCAACTTTTCTTTGAGGAGGAAGAAGCAAGACCATATTGGGGATCCTAGCATGCAGTACTGGATCCTAGCCGAGGGCATTTAATATGAATGGTGGGCGACCAAACATGGTGGGAGTTGGGGGAAAGATTCTCCCTCTCTGTAGTCCAAATGTAATTGAAAATGTAAATGTAAAATGTAAATGTTGCCTTAATAGACGCCATGTTTATTGCTCAATTGTGGCGCCTTCTATTGGAATGAAGGCGCGAGCTCACGTGAGG
>JAQIXP010001753.1:0-17164 GCA_034700285.1 Proteroiulus fuscus | reverse complement strand
GGAAAGCTTGTTTAATTTACTACAAAATGTATAAGTTCGATTTTGTTATTACGTGCATTCTATATTTATTTATCGAATTTCAAGTTTACCGTTGAGTTTTTCGCCACATTTTGCCCGATTGTACGGCTCACGGGACAGATAACCCAAAAAAATCATGCATCACGTTTTAGTAAATTTAATTGTTCTTCATAAAAATCAAACCCCGTCAATTTATGTTTAGCCATTATTAAGAAATTTTACTTTTAATTTATCATGGAGATTCCCATAGGAGCATGCATGCTCTTAAAAGTGTGGACAGCCCCTTTAACTGGAAAAACCATTTTATTCCACATTTCTGCATAGGCCTGGCATACGAGCAGCATTACAAAATTGTTTCGAAATTTCCAGGTTAGTCCCGTTTCCCAAAATCTCAACTGAATAAAAATGGAATGTATATTAAAAAAGGGGCATGGCATGATTTATTATTGAACTGTTTCCACACAATTGATTTCATTAATCTTTAAAAATTATCAACAATGAGGGGAAACACGATAACGAACCAATCGCAACATAATTTCGGGTAATTCACTCACTCACTGGTGCTACACCTACAGTGATTAATAATGGAGCTACCGGCAGCTCCTTTTTTCTAATCTATCAATCAAGTGCTGGAGAATTTAAAAAAAAAATGATATGATTTTACTAGAATTGTTTGTAAGATTAATATACAAAATGGCAAATAAAGGGAAAGTCCCATCCTGATACAAGTAATTTTCAAACAAAATAGTTGAAAAGGGCATTTATATTAAAGGGACTGTCCCACTTTGTGACCAATGAATCTTAAATTTAAGATTATTAATAATAAAGAAGGGCAGTCTTATTAATAATTGCAGTTTACCTACCATAATTCAGAAATCCCGATGAACATTTCCAAAAAATAGTTGATAATCGCCATTTTTATAATAGTCTCCCACCCAGGCAGACTGGCGCTGCGTGCAAAGGGGGGTTCAATTTGGCTTCACTTTATCGCAATGGAATAGTTGTGCGCATTCTCTGTTATATGTAAAAATTTGTACACCATCGAGTTTGTTACTAGAGGATTGACAAAATGACTTCCAACATGGCTACTATCAACCATCTTGATTGGCATGTTTCAAAAATTAATAACTATTGACTGATAATCATGAGTCAAATTTCAATTTCTACGCTCTTCTTGTTTTTTTTGCCCTCTGTTTTGCAAAAAATGCTTGAGGTAAGGTGGGACTGTCCCTTTAATTTAAAAACCAAAAAAGAAAGTAGGCCTAGTTTGGGAAATCTGGGATCATATTTATGGTGTGTGAAATCTCTGAATCTTTCAAATGGCTGTGTTGACAGCACAGAAAGGGGCTCTTGAAAATTTGGCAGAAAAAAATAATGGATAGAAGCACTTCGCCACATTGTGCCATAGATCATTTATAAGAGATCTGGATAAGGAGCAGAAATGCAAGAGTGTAGTTAACGCTATTGCCACCTGGCGATAATGATATTTGTGGGGAGAATTATTTGTTCAGCATTAATTTTAGTATAAAATAGGCCTAGTCACATTTGATGCATTGAAGTATATGATTATATCGATTACGTGTGTCTGGTGCATAGATCACACTGTACCTATTGCCTTCTCAACCTGTTTGAATTTTCGTGCTTGAGAATTAAATTGTAAACCCACGTGCCAATGTAATATATTTCTTTGAAATAGGCCTAGTTACGAAATTAATTTAGTGTATCCAAGATGGCGTCCGGTGACATTATCGTGCTGACTGCCCTGGTGATCATTCACGTAATTAACATATGGCAATTACATTAGTTAAAATTCCCCTTTATTAATTAAAAAGAAGCGCCATCTATGATCAATAACTTCCAATAACAGTGGAAATGTAACAGTAACAAATGGCAGCCCATGTTATTTGCCATTCAATGTTATTGTGGACTGAAAACATGCTGCCATTTCGGAAGTGCAAATTCCCCAAAGGGAACTGGGGGTTCATGTCCTCTCATCCACACCAAAAGTTTCGATTTCACTTGCTCATTCCATTTGGGGCTCAAAGAGGTTTGTTTTGGTATGCGGCTAAAATATGTGCCCTCCCCCTTTTCACCATTTCTCCTTTTGTTACTTACGGGCCTCTTCAGTCCAGGGCAGAAAGGGTTTAGTAAATTCAACATTTTCTGTTTGTTAAAAGGGAAACCCTATATTCCAATCCTCTAAAAAAAACCACACTGACTCAGACGTGGATTGAAAACAAAAGTAGGATCCAGTCAAGAAAAGAATGAACTAGGTGTCAAGTAACACGGTGCTGTCGTAACTAATCGAAATGGCGCTTTTATTCTCTGATTGGTCCTTTTGATTTCTCGAATTATTTTTTTAAAAAAAAGGAAAATTCGTCTGTGGGCCTACCTTGTTCAACAATGGGTGAACTGGAGGGCAAAGCAATGTTACCTGCTTAGATGCACTAACCAAGCAGGTGTATTTTAAGTAACTAATGTAAGAAGGATGATGTTAATTGGGTTAAATTTCCAGTTCACTCTTTCATTGAACAGGGGTATAGGTTATAATTCGTACATCAATTTATGTGTTCTACTCCCCTTTCTACAGTAAAGCGCCATCTATGATGAATAGCTTTAAACGACATTTTGACCCGTAAAAAAAATGGCAGCCAATGTTATTTGTCGTAGATTTCTGGCGCCATCTATGAGGGGAAAACTTAATTACCGTTTGTGCCATACTAAAATGGGCCGATTTTTTTGTAAAATGATGCATTATGGGAGTTTTGAAAAAAGGATAATACATGGTAACATAGTCTTCCTTTACCTAAAAGAAGACAATTTCTGTTATAGAAAAAATGGTTTTTCAATGGCAAATCTTATCTTCTCTTAAGTAGAGGCAGATTATAAAATGAGTTCACTGTTTTGTTGAACAGGGTATAGAGCTCCCCGTACAGTTAAATTTTAACAAACTTTTCGACGCAATTACACTACCGGTACATGTAATATTCTTCTAACTAAGAGAAAGCAGTTTTCCCCATTAAAAAACCGGTTTTTAAATGGGAATTCTTGTCTTCTCTTAAGTGACGGCAGACTATAAAGCGAGTTTACTATTTTGTTGAACAAGGTATAGGGTCCCCCCACACAGTTAAAATTTATCTAAATATTTATACGCAATTTCACTAATATCTCTCTACCTAAGAGAAAGCAATTTTCCCCATTGAAAAACCGGTTTTTAAATGGGAATTCTTGTCTTCTCTTAAGTGAAGGTTTGATTAAAAACTGGGAATTAGAGGAATTTCAGTTTTAAATTTGTTAACTTTAATAATTAACTGCACAAAACATTTACACTAATATTCTTCTACCTAAGAGAAAGCAGTTTTCCCCATTGAAAAACCGGTTTTTAAATGGGAATTCTTGTCTTCTCTAAAGTGGAGGCTTGACTAAAAACTAATAATCAGGAGGAATTTCAGTTGGAAGTTTGTTTGGTTAATTAACCGCACCTTCTATTTTTTCACTGCCTAAAATACTGAATTAATGCCGACCTTAATTCTTCATCAAATTCAAAATGGCTACCTGTATAAGTTGGAATTTTAATTAAATTGACCTTTTTTCAAATGGGTTTCCCGTTAGATAGGATGCCAACGGTTAGGCTTAACCTAGCTTTCTTCACCACCAACACCTTTTTATCTCTCTTTAAACTCGCTACTTTTGATTAGAGTTTTCAGAACTCATTTGCAAATTGTCTTCGGCCCACCAGCCAGACCCTAAATTTAGCGAAAAAAATAAGGGAAAGTTAGTCTGTAGGCCTATTTTTAATACTAAAACTCGTCAATTTATGCAAATTTACCTCGGTTTTGTGCTAATTTGGGCTCCTCCCTAGAAATTGGGCGGAGCATATCCACGTGGGTTTCACCACGCCCTGTCGAGTAGTCATTTAGGGCACGCTAAGAAGGCTTATTTTGCTGGTTTTTCTTCAGGGAAAAATGGCGCTGTGGTCTCGTTTGGGCGTGGGGGATTTTTTTTTCCGATAATGCAATTCGTCATAACTGCGTTTTTTTTGTGTATCCACCTTGGAAGATTCCCACGACTAAGGTGCGACCAAATAGACAGAAAACGGTTGAATTTAACCAGAAAAGTTGAGTTTTTTGATACAAAAAATATTGGAACGATTTGTCACGTGAGATAAAAAATAGTCAAACGTGACAAAAATGCATTGGTTAATGTGAGTATATGACCTAATGCGCCTCCTGGGGAAATTTCGATGGTTTAATTCAGAACTAGCGAATGAGCCAAAAGTTGCTTTTCGAGATAAAAGCGGTTTTATGGAAATAATATATTTTGTTTTGGAAATAAACAAAAAATAGGGAATGTACTAATTTTTGTTAAATTACATGTAATTAATTTGAGAAATAAAGGCTTAAAAATGTACATTCGCTAGTTTGACTTTGATTAAGTTTGTGGGAAAGCGAAATAAATGATGTTTAAAGTAGCGAATGTGCACATGCATTAGTTTGCCTATTGAATAAAGTGAATGCAAAAAAGAAGTAGCGAATGTTGTCACATTCGCTGCTTGTATTGTTATAAAAATCCATGTCACGAACAATTTTTAAAGGTAAACTAACGAATGGTACCATTCGCTACTTCTAACTTTTAGGGATATTGTTATTTGGGAATTGATATTGTAGGGAGTTGGATATTCGCTACTCTTCATTTCTGTGATTTTAACAATTATTGGTTAAATTAATTTCTGTAACTTTAGGTTAATTAGGGACACTTCAAGGATCCCAATCTATTGTTTACTTATCTCATTTTTGACAATTTGGCTCATTCGCTACTTGTGATATTAAGCCAACGATTTCATTCTCATTAATTCTTAAACGTGACAACAGGGGGCGCTCATTGTTGCGACTATCCTGCCAACTGCAGACTAGGTTTTACTGTTTCGAATTTTATCCAATAGGCATGTATCATAACTTATTGCGCCACCTGGAGGAAATCATTTTTCATTCCAATTTGTTCTTAAAGCTGACACCAGGGGTACGACTGTACTGCCACCAATAGGACAAGCTACAGCTCTATTGAATTCGAACGCCACTTAAAAGAAGGCAGTTTTTCCCATTGGAAAGCTAGTTTTTCAACGGGAAAGGATATTCTCTTTTAACTTTTAAACGCAATTTCGACCATTTTAGAATCAATTAAATTATTCAAGCGTCAGTAGAGCTTTTTAAGAATCCATTGAACTTCCTGACCAAACTAATGCATTATCAAGTGACTAGTAGGATGTTTGAAGGTCACTCAGGAGGACTTTGCTGTCCCAGAAGGTCACCTTGAGAGGAAGGAAATTTTCACCGCTGTTGGCGCTGGCTAACGTCCGATTGACCTTCCCATTCCAGGATTTGGTTGGAAATCCTTGAAATCTGAAATGAAATTGAGCTGGTTTTCTCTTCCCTATGATATATCTTCCTGGTTCATTGAACATGAACCTAATTAACACTAGAGAAATTTGTGGCCATTGCATGTCCACTTTTCCATTCAACTCGTTGTTCCTTTTTAAGAAGCAGGTTAGGCCTAACGTGGCGCCGCACACACGGAAATAAAAGGTTTTTTAAAAGCTTAAAAAATACGTTTTTGGACGGTTTTTTTCAACTCCATTACCTGTTTGACAACTCTATAAGCTATTTGCGTTTTAGATGAGCTAAGTATGTGTGGCGGATCACGACGTTTTTTGAATTTTGGTTACGTTTTTTACGACTGTTTTATAAGCCGTAATTATTCCAGCTGCCATTAAAACTTCATGCTGATGTTATAAATTCAGTTTGAACATTTTTGACCAAAACTGAAACCGTTTTTCTACTTTTGGTTTTATCCAGTTTCAGTTTGCAAAAATAGAAAATTTCGTTGAATTTAATTAAAACCACTTGAACCAATGGCAGTAGAGAGCAGTGTGACCAACTACAAATATTGCCCATTTGTCCCTACCTTCTGCCGGTTTCCTGCTGGTTAACTCCTTATATCTGGCAGCATTGAAATTTCGTTTGATTTTATTTCAAGTCCCATTTAAAAATACGAAAAAATAAATGATTTTGTGAAATGGAATCTGTCTTTTCGTGAATATATAAAAAGGGACAGGATATGACATCATCAAAGGAAGATTTCGTGAATAATATTCATTTACAATTTACGAAAATTCTCAACTTCTCTATTTTTAAATGAGATTTTAAAATAAAACGAAATCCCAATGCTGCCAGATGTAAGGAGTTACCAGCAGGAAACCCACAGAAGGTGGGGACAAATTGACAGTATTTGTATTTGGTCACACGGCTGTCTAGGCTTACAGTGTTTAAATAAAATTTAACGATCTATTTATATAATTTCGTAAATGATTTCAGGAAATCACTTGATACAATGGGGTAGGCATACTAGAAGTTGAATATACCATTCTTTCAAAAGTACATGTACTCCCATAATGCATCATTTATGGGACATTTTAAATTCATCGATAGATGGCGCCGTATGTCTATGACAAAAAAACATGGGCTGCCATTTTAATATGAGCTAAACTGTAGTTCAAATCTATTCATCCCAGATGGTGCTTTACTTTTTTAAAGGGGAATACTTTAGCTAATTGCAAATAATTTATTGAGGAAGCCATTTTGTTTTATACCGTACGGTATTATAGCTACAATTCAGGTTTGAAAATATGTCAACTTTTAGGTTATTTTTTATAACAATTCAAGTGGTAAACGTCACCCATTTTTAATGTAATTAACTACTAAGGGCCAATTGTACCAACAAGGGTTAACTTTAACCCACTGTTAAGCTTAGGTTTTCTCTACTTTCCTGAATTTTCATTGGCTGAAATTGGTCACATGATCAAAATAACCCAGGGTTAAGATTTAACTGTGGTTGGTACAATTGGCCCTAAGAATTTTTTAATTAGCGCCTATTCGTTATTGGTTAGGATTAATTGCTTTGAATGCTATTTATGGAGTCCAACTTGTTTTGTAGTTTTTATCTCTGCTGGAAATTTGATCAGGATGAACTTGCATGGACTGACTTCCTGTATTAGGCGTGTGTCTAATTGCTGATAGTATGCTAATTAAGTCGGAATAGTCTTGAAAATATTTTAATGATATCTGATTAGTAACCAAGTTACGTCAAATGATAAGATTCTAACCGCAGGGTGGGCGCCATTTTTTTTTCCCTCCCACTTAAATTTTTTTTTTTGCATGCTGAATCAATCTATGGTGAATCGATCTTAACCTTTTAAATCATTGATTTATTTTTGAATAATTTGAAATTTAATTTTTATGAAAATAGAATTGAACCAACGATGAGGGTTATTGCGTGTAACTGTTTGGTTACCGGTCTGAAGCTAAAGCGTTTTTGCAGTTGCCACTGTCGTTTTGTTGTGCAGGATCACAGAGCAAGGTAACAAAATGGTTACACGCTTTTGATCTACCTAAATAGTCTGAGTACCAAATGAGAACACAGCAGTGTGTTCACGTTTTCGCGGTTGGGTATGATGTAGTTAAGAACTACTCGTGAACTGGATCACAAAGGACATGATCCGATCACAACGCCAAATTACCCCTAAATTGCTTGTATGGTTAGGCAATGTATAGGCACTGTAGTCAGAGTATATACCAAATGAAATCACTGAACAGTGTGTTCGCGTTTTCACTGTTGGGTTTTAACCTATGATTTGTGAACTTAATCACAAAAGTTCATGATCCGATAACGTCACCAAAATATACTTATTGCTCGTAAGCTTAGGCAATGTATAGGCCTACTGTAGGTTTGAATAATGCATGAATTGGCTGATGCATTGTGGGACAGTGGCCTTCTGGGTAATGCAAATGGCGGACAAAATTGCTGAAGATCGAATTGACGTCAGTGTTGCATGAATTAGTTTGTTTTCAAAGAATTCATCAATTTTTTTTCAACCTGATTTTTCTGTTTTTATGGATAAACATCGTAACATATTACTTAAAACAGCCTGTAAGTTTCAAACGAATTTATGAATCTGTTTGTGCGTAATAGCACTTGTAAACTTGACAAAAATGCATTAGTTACTATTGTCAAGAGATGAAAATCGGTCTCGTACCATATATATCCCACAGTGCAATGCAAACACGATAGGCGTTTTTATTGTTTATTTAAAGAAAGGGTTGACAATCATGGCCTTATATAAGAGGTGAAGGACTACAAGACGATAAACTTCCGAAATAAGTAGATTTTATTACCTGTTTACCCTGCGCAGGCGGATTTATGTTTATTTGCGTCATGTGGAATGTAGGTGGCGCTTTTGGCTTCCACCACCTTATCGTTTCCTATTCGGTTAGTATATTGCTATAGTTTGACAAAAATGTATACTGAGGGTTTATTCCCAAATTCAGCATCTTGATGAATTTAGGAAGTATAGGTATAGTCTACGTGATAGTAGACATGTTTAGGTATGGCACACCTGCCATTGCACATTTTTCGTTATTTGCATTTGAAATTGGAAAAAACAGGTCAGCCGTTTGGCACATTTGGACAAATGCCAAAAAAATGTATTAAATGTTACATCAGGGGACATCGCTACATCGATTTTATCCCCATTAATTTTGAACAAAGAAGCACAATAATGGCACAATTTCAATATACTGCTATCAAACAATGGCCGCCATTCATGTAGGCCAAAGTTAATCAAAAAATGCATTCTTATTATTGAAATGTAGGAAAGAAAATGTTGCAATTCCATGCCAATGTAGTATATAAAATTGATATCCGCCTGTTGCATAGTAGAGTAGACCGATGCACTCTCTGTTGGTGAAACCGTTATCAATGTGTGTAATGTGTTGGCAAGCTTACCATAGTTTTTTTCGTAATAGTAAGAAAATAAAAATACCAAAATGTAGAGAATTATAATTTATCTAGTAGGCCCTACACTGTGAAAGCATTTTTTTTTCAAAATTAGTAGGCCTATTACTTTTTTTTCTTTTAAAAAATGTATATGCATTAAAATGACATTTAAAAATGTACCACATCACTGAAATTTAAAAAAGAATTACTACAGAATAACCATTTAATTTATGCAAAAAGCGATTTCACAGTGTTTTAGATGAATAAATTTCCTAAATTTTGGTGTATTTGACATTTCTCTATTATTTGAGAAAAAAATTGTAATTGCAAAACACGATTTTCGAGTTGAATTCTTTAAACAAAATTCAAATGTTAGCGAAATGTCAAATATACCAAAATTTAGATAAGGTATTCAGCTAAAACACTGTGAAATCGCTTTTTGCATAAATTAAATGGTAATTTTGTAATAATTTGTTTTCAGTTGAGGTGGTCAATTTTTCAGTGTCATTTTAATGCATATAAATTTTTAAAAAAAATGTAGTCCTAATAATATTTTAAAAAAAGGCTTACGCAGTGTACTAGATATTAAAATTCTCTACATTATGGTATTTTTGCATTCTTTCTAGTACCTTTAGTTAAAAAATAATTCAGAAATTAAATCTCTATGGTATCTCTTTGAATACCTGTATGTACTGAAACAATCTCGTGAAAAATTTGCTAGCTGGCAGTGCTGCATGATGCAACAGGCAGATAGGCCTAAATGGTTTAAATTCAGTTATTAAAAAACCACCCTGTAATAATTCAATGTTTTACGAGTTCCAGTTGGGTGGCGCTACATACATGGTGAACATCAATTTCATATGCGAAAATAAAATTTCCAAGTGTTACAGTAATACAGTTCTTTCCTATAACTAATTTATAATAAAATCGAGCCTGAGTTAACTAGTTACAGCTTTTCTGCTTGTAAAATCCCATATTTTTGTGTATTTTGGAGCTAATTTCTATGCGTAGATAATGGAATATAAGTTTGGTGGCATTTTCGAACGTGTGACGTTTTTCCCATGATGCATCGCTCACGTTCCATTTCGCCATGACGATTTGGAAAAGGCAGCTAGTGCTTTCATTTTAACGTTTTTGTAATAATAATGTAAATTAATGGTAAACTTGTAAATCGAAATTGTCACGCCTAATGGTATAGTATAGTTTAAAACATACCGGCGTTTATTGCTTAACTGTTTAGGTGTTAGGCATTTCCGTGATTTCTTGCTGTTTTCCTTCGCGGAAGACAAGGTGTTTTTGCTTCTTCGATACGCAGTCTTGAGCACGAAAATGCTGCAAATTTCGTTCAATTTGCCGTTTATTGTCATTATGACACGTAGAATAAGTGAAAATTTTCGTCCCAGGTTTGTTTTTTACACCAATAAACTATTATTGAGTAGTTTTCTTTTCTGGAAAGTACCGAAAGTTCAATTTCATGACTAGTTTAGATTTTGGGCTCGTTTCCGCCATTTTTTTCTCGTCCGTTTTGTTTTTAGTTTTTAACCGCAAATGGCAAAAATAAGACAAAGATTGCGATTAGGACGTGAGAAAAAAACGTGGTGGAAACAATAGATGTATCGAAATTTGGCATCAGGGGCTATAGTTTTTACTCCAGTGCTTTTGAGTCTTAATAAGTATTATTAGTCTACGTATTTATTGGGTCATTTCCCCTGAGACTTTCAAACGAAAACCGCCTTATGTAATAAATATATGAAACTCGTTTTTTAGGTTTTTAATTTTAGTTTTTTTTAAAGGAAAAAAAAATGGGAAGTGTAATTAATCCAAGCAGGGAAATGCTGTATACAATCATAACATATTTAATTCCCCCTCCCCCCTTTCTCTTGCCCTTGCATTTAATATCCTATTTGTTATTACCTAATATGGAAAGTCTGAAAATTTTTCAAGTTTTTCTTTTTTGATATGTATCTACATTGATGTTTTTATTCGGCAGCGAGACCTACCCGGTTGTTTTGAACAACAGTCGCTATCTCAGAATGTAAACAGTTTCCTTCTGTATAAATAAGTTTGATTTATATTGAAATGCTTTAATTGGCAAAAGTATCCTTTGTTTTTGTTTATGTTCTTTTTTTTTTGTAAGGATAAATATTTTAGCTTAAATTTAGCGGGTGTCTGCAGTTAGTAAATTTTGCAGATATCATTTGTCAGGGAAATGTTACATTTAAGGTCAACCTAGGCTTACCTATAGGCCAGCCTTAAAAAATGTTTTTTAAAAAAAGGTAGTTAAAACTGCTGGAAATTTTGAAAGAAAGTTTGAAGGAAAATCTAGCAAATTGCATTTGTTAGGGCCAGTTGCACCAACAACAGTTAAGTCTTAACCCTGGGTTATTATGATAATGTGACTGATTTGGGCCAATGAAAATTCAGGAATGCAAAGAAAACCTAAGATTAACACTGGGTTAATGTTAACTTTTGTTGGTGCAACTGGCCCTTAGGAATTTAAAGTTCATGACTTTAAAACTATGAAACTGCGCATGTGCAGAACCACCATGCCACTGGTGGCTGACCTTGCTTGGAAGTTTCAGAAACTGCCACTAGGTGTGTCAGTGTAGTGTTTTGTTTATCTTGAAATATGTGCAGAACCATCATGCACCTGGTGGCTGACCCTGTTTGGGAGTTTAGAAACTGCCACTAGGTGTGTCAGTCTTGAAATATGTGCAGAACCACCATGCCACTGGTGGCTGACCTTGCTTGAAAGTTTCAGAAACTGCCACTAGGTGTGTCAATGTTTTGTTAGTTTTGAAATATGTGTAGAACGACTACGCACCTGGTGGCTGACCCTGTTTGGAAGTTTTAGAAACTGCCACGAGGTGTGTCAGTGTTTTGTTTGACTTGAAATATGCGTAGAACCATTATGCACCTGGTAGCTGAATCTGTTTGGAAGTTTGAGAAACTGCCACTAGGTGTGTCAGTGTTTTGTTTTACTTGAAATATGCGCAGAACCATTATGCACCTGGGGGCTGAATCTGTTTATGAGTTTCAGAAACTGCCACTAGGTAGGTCAGTGTTTTGTTTGACTTGAAGTATTTGCAGAACCACCACGCACCTGGTGGCTGAATCTGCTTGGGAGTTTCAGAAACTGCCACTAGGTGTGAATTTTTAATAAAGTTTTTGTTAGCTTTTTGAATATTCTAGGAAATAGCCCCCCAATTTGAAAGTCATTGAAATTATTTAGGTTGAGAATAGTCAGGGAAAAGGTGTCATGGGGAGAAACTTTTAATAGATCTCACATTTTAATGCTAATTATTTTCATTTTGTAGCTCTTCCGATTTTGTATACATTAATTCCGATCCTATTGTTTTTATTATACCCCTTGAATATTTTTTGGGCTGTCGACCCTAATATAGGTCTCATTTTTGGCTGTCAGGTCAACCGTTTATAGGGTTTGAAATGCATGCAGGTAGGCCTATTTTATGTGGAGGTGGACTATTA
This sequence comes from Proteroiulus fuscus, assembly GCA_034700285.1. Lineage (NCBI taxonomy): Eukaryota > Metazoa > Arthropoda > Diplopoda > Julida > Blaniulidae > Proteroiulus > Proteroiulus fuscus. The sequence goes on along the minus strand of JAQIXP010001753.1, from coordinate 4,828 downwards.
TAATATATACGATATAAAAGGGGATAATTAATCATTATGGAAATTAATAGGAGAGAAAAAATGACGTTTAACTACTTTGACTGTCTGGTATTGTTCTAACGTTAATGTGTGTCAGCTCTCAAGTAGGTTTTTTTTAAAGACTTATTCTAATGGAGTTCAAAGATGACCGGATCACAAAGTTTACCAGCTTTCTGGAGTGTGTAACTAGGATGCTTTGGGGGAGTAATGGCGGCCTGTATGCCATTTTTGTCATTGTAATTGTTTTGTTATTTTGAACAGTTGAATTGAGGAAATTTCGTTGTTTATAAAAAAACTTCTCGTAGGAATTGGGTTGGAACTTAACAATGGGGTCGCATGGCGGTGCATCCGTCATCCTAGTTTAGGAAAGTTTTTTTTAAAAATAAATTCTGACAATCGATGGGTTATTGGGGGTGGACTATTATGTGGTACCTTTGGGTGTCTGGAAATTGTACAATACTGCATGTGAAACTTGTTCTGTCTATAATTAAGTGCAGCAAATCGATGGCTAAATTCACAAGTAGCGAATGAGATAAGTGAACCATTGTGATCCTGGAAGTGTCCCTAATAAACCTAAAGTTACAGAAAGTAATTTAACCAATAATTGTTAAAGTTACAGAAGTGAACAGTTGCGAATATCCAGCAAGGTATCATTCCTAAAAGTTAGAAGTAGCGAATGGTACCATTCGTTAGTTTACCTTTTTAAAAATGGTTCGTGACATGGATTTTTATAACAATACAAGTAGCGAATGTGACAACATTTGCTACTTTGCATTCACTTCATTCGTTAGACCTTTAAACTAATGGATGAGCACATGCGCTACTTCACACTTTATTTATTTAGCTTTCCTGCAAATTTAATCAAAGTCAAACTAGCGAATGTGCATTTTTAGGCTATTTATTTCTCAAGTTACTTAATTAATTTACTAATTTAATTATTTAACAAAAATTAACAAATTTGTTATATAATATATATATTGTTTTATTCACCAAATTTCAGTCTTTTAACATTATTGTTTTATTTTCGAGCTATACCATTTTCCCATAAAAACGCTATTATCTCATAAGCAAATTTGGCTTATTAAAGCCAACGATATATTTATTGTTTCATCTGTTCGCCAAATTTCAGCCTTTGAACATTGTTTATTTCTAAATTATATCTTTTTTCCCCTTAAAAACGCTATTATCTCGAAAGCAACTTTTGGCTCATTCGCTACTTGTGAATTAAGCCATCGAAATGATAGGAGGGCTCAATTCAAAATTTGAAACATAGGCTATGTATTTTTTTATGAAATGACTAGATCGACAGGACGTGATTTTGAAATTTTGGAAAATGCCTGAAACCTTATCACTTTATCAGATGATAAAAGGTTCAATTCGCAACTTTTTAAGCTAAATCAACAGTATAAACAATATTTTTGATAAACACTCACTGATTGTTAAATAAAAAGTCAATAAAGCTTATGTATATTGTGTATACATAATGATTTGGCAACCATAATCCCTGTCTCTTGATCCTAGGATCATGGATATTGATCCTGGATGGCCATAGAAATGGCTTAACCGCGAGTTTAAGGTTGTCACTGACCAAGAGTTATTTTTCTAATCAGGAAAAAGAGCAAAAACTTTCATTGCTCTGTTTAAAAAAAACTATATTAGTGATGTTATTGGTATTTTTAATCATGATTTAAATGAAAAATATGATTTTTTTTGTATCATACTTCAATGAAGCATAGAGTATGTTTACATTTCTGTTTATTTAGCTTATCAGTTGCAGGTGTGTATATTGCATTGTTTTTAGCTGGATTTCCGCTTGTATTGACCTATTTTTCTCTGCTGCCAGGAAGTGACAAGCTGCGTGGTTCAGTATGAACTATAGTGTGACCCATACGTGATTATCACCTAATAATTTGACAAGTGGATGTTGTTGCGTTACCTCACTGACGCATGTTAAAGGGACAGTACCACTTTATAACAAGTTATTTTAAAATAATACACACTTGCTATATATGAATGGCTGTGCCAATAATAATTGCAGCAAAGTTTTCATTTTGAAGAAATCACGACGTTTCCAAAGTCCACATTGGGCGCCATTTTCATTAGCTTTCGGCCACTTTCAACAAACATTAATATTGGATGGCGCCCCCTAGCATATGTATGTCTATGGCTTTAGGTGAGCTCGCGCCTTCATTCCAATAGATGGCGCTACATTAGATTAATAAACATGGCGTCTATTAAGGCTTCGCATTGCCAACCAAATCAAGATATTCAGATCATTTTATTTATAGATCTATAGATATTGTCAAATGCAATCGCCATTTCCATTTTAATTATAATTTTTCACTGCTCTTAAATTTTTATTGAAATCAACTTGTTACAAAGTGATACCGGTACTGTCCCTTTAAGTTTGGTTTCAAACGTCAACTGGTTTCTATGGTTTCATCCCATCCTGATGCTATGTTTATTCGATTGTGGTAGACTTGTATAGCTGTACTGACGCTTTATGTTCTTGGTCATGTGACATGCTGTGCTTTCCTTGGTTCTTGTCCATTCCTTTGGAATTGGTGGGATTTCTTTCCGACGCTTGTGCGTTCGGATCTCTGATGCTGGTGCATGGCTTCCTTGGCGCCAGTTCATTGTTCTTGTACTCCTTGCCTGCATCCATGACGCCAGACGTTACTGGCATGTATTCTTGTAGAAAACCCGAGCTTTTTATTCTCTCGCAACTTCTTGCATCCATGAAGGCAACTGGCTTAATTCACGAGTGACGAATAAGCCAATTTGTCAAAAATGAGATAATTATAGCATTGTGGTGATCCTGGAAGTATCCCTATATAGTGACCCTTAAGTTACAGAAATTAATTAAACCAATAATTGTTAAAGTTTAAGAAAAGAACAGTAGCGAATATGCCACAAGCTGTCATTCCTAAAAGTTAGTGAAGTGGTGAATATGACAATATTCGTCAGTTCATCTTTTATAAATTTCTCGAGATTTGTATTTTTATTAAATTACAAGTGGCGAATTTGACAATTTTCAATCATTTTTTTTACATTCTTTTTTTTCAGTGGGCAAACTAATGGATGTGCAAATGGGCTACTTCACACTTTAATTTATTTCTCTTTCCGCCAAAATTAATCAAAGTCATACTGACGAATTTGCATTTTTAAGCCTATTATTTCTCAAATTACTTAATTAATTTACTAATTTTAATTATTTTACAAAAATTAGCACATTTTCTATATAATATATACTATTGTTTCATCTGTTCACCAAATTTCAGCCTTTTAACATTGTTTATTTCCAAGTTCATTTTTCCGTAAAACCGCTATTATTTTCAAAAGCAACTTTTGGCATATTCATCAATTGTGAATTAAGCCATCGAAGCTATCACATAGAATTGCCGCCAGGTGGCCCGTCTATGTCTTAAACATGTTGCAAGTGAATGAATAGCGTGTTGTCCTTTTTCTCCAGACACTAATTGCAATATCCTATTTTCATGCTATAACTTTGTTTGATTAAAGAAGATTGGATGGATTGTAATACCGCTACTTTTGTATTATTATACTTTCTCCAGTGACTTAAGACTTCTTACAACTGCTTTAATGATCTGAATTTATTTGAACTGACATCTAATTAAGTTTTGATTCCCTTTCATAATTTATCGTTCTTTCATCCCTAATGTTCGGACGTTCACCCGGACCTTCCATGTTTATTGACGTCAATTTACACTTTCTAAAAATAGTTTGGTTTAAAAAAATTTTTTTTTTAAAAACCAAAATGGCCTTAATTAGTTTAATTGCTGTTATTTTAATTAACCATATCTCCGGATTATAATATACCTATTTTCCAAAAGTATTCCCATAATGCACCAATTAAAAAAACCTCAATTTTTGGCCATTTTAGTATGGGTCAAACGGTTGTTGAAAGATGTTCCTATTAGATGGCGCCATAAGTCTATGGAAAACTAACATGGGGCGCCATTGTGGTATGGGACAAACAGCATAGTTGAAAGGTATTCATCATAGATGGCGCTTTAATTTTGAAATGGGGATATGCACGAGCATGCTACTGGTTTAAAGTCTACGCAAATCATAGGCTTTTATAGCTTTGATTAAAACAAACGATTGGTAAGGTTTATAGTCTGTTTCAATAATTTTTGGACCTGGGCCCGCCAGTTTTATTTTCATAGTTTTTTCAAGTTTTGTTTGTAGTTTTGCATAGGGGCTTACGTTGGCTGCATTCTGTAGAAGCCCCCATGAATGGTAACTGTAAACGATGAAAATACAACTGCCGCTAGGTGGCGGGCCTAGGTCCAAATATTACTGGAACCGACTATAGCAAACTTGCAAAAGAAATTCTAAAATAGGCCTATTCCTATATTTTTTTTAAAAAAACCTTCTCAAATATCTCTTATATTTTGTATTTTTTTGAGCACTGTGGGGGCGCTTTCACAGATCGTGACAAAAATACATTGGTTTGAATTGAAATTGGGTTAGTTATCGAGTAGGCCTAAAGTGCTATTTCTGGATACTATGTTTTTTTGCATTTTCTCAGATGAGGGCAAAAGTTAATTTTAGGTCCAGTCACCCCTTGGTGAAATCCGACCTCCATCTTGTTATTTATGTATTCTGGAGCGGCATTCTCGTCTTTTGCCTAACGCGAGCGTTACTGTAAAGAAGTTTCGCTGGCGAAATGGAAAACGAAACTCACATAACGACAATTGATCAAAAGCATATTAGACAGTTAAAAAAATTGACGTTCGTAACTGTTGCGTAGCCGCAACTATGGAATTCGTAAAATGCACATGCG
>JAQIXP010001752.1:0-17167 GCA_034700285.1 Proteroiulus fuscus | reverse complement strand
CCTTCAATTTTGGACATTCAGATTGATAGTGCCCCTTTTCGTTGCACTCGAAACACGTGATAGGACGGTACTGCATGTGTGGAGCTTTAGCTTGATACATGGGCGAAACAAATCTAGGCAAGTTGGAAGCGTTCTGGTAGTACGGTTGCCTAATGGGAGCTCCGTAAGCGTTGGTCGCTTGTTGTTGGTTTTATTCATTGTTGTAACCAAAGTTGGCTCTGTCCCGGCGTTCTTCGCAGTCGACTTCGATGATGCGTTATTCTTAGACATGACGGTTGCTGCTTCCACCTCGTCTGCCGGTAAGTCATAGTTTGTAGTTGATACACTGATGAAATAGCTTTTCCCACGTCTTCTCCGCACTCGGTAGGTCGTGCCATGTCAAGTAGATGTCAAACTTTTTTGGCAATGTCTGTAGCAAACGCACGCACATGTCATCGTTGATCGGTTTACATAGCTGGGCCATCTTGGTCTGTAGGACATCAAACTCCCTCAGATGCGACTCCATCGTTGATGTCGTTTGCTACCTGATGTCGTGGAATCCATGCCGCAACAGATCAATGTTCTCGGCAGACTGGACATCATAAATCTGGTGGAGCTTGTCCCAGATCTCCTTTACTGTCTCGCATCCCTATGCGAGTCAAAGGCTGCATATCCAGCAATAGCACCGGAAGCTTCTTGGCCTTTAAATTCGCCTTGGACCTTCTGTCCAACTCGATATTATAATTCGCCACACCCACCTCTGGTTTCACCAATTTGCCGGAACACATCCAGAAGACCATCACATTCCATAATAGTCTTCACATAGCACCATGTCGACCAGTTGTCCTTCCCTGACAACGTTTTAATCCTGGGACGATCGTCAGCCACCTTGATTCAAAATTTCAAAAAATTCACCTCAGAATTCTCTTAAATTCTAATGTTCACCTCTATTCCTCATCACAGGAATAACTACTGCACTTCTAGCAGTCTTCTGGCACTTTCATCTGGCACAGTCACTTACCACAATGACATGCCATGATGCCAAAATACAATCATCAGGTTCACTTTCCACTTCTGTGTCTGAATGTATAGGTGAAAATGACACTTCTTTTTGCCTTGTAAACCGGTCGTTGTATCTTGTCAGTCTTTTCTGTAAGCTTTTGATATCCACTTAACATGTGAGTTTCATTCAGTTCTTCTTTCTTTGCCTTAAAAATGGCATCGGCCAGTTTAGTAGGTGCTGCTGTCAGTAAGTACCTTTTTGGAGAGCAGGTTGCAATCATCTAATGATTAAAAACAATACAGGCCTCTTCTTGATCTGTATATTTCACTCCATAGTTTTAACACTTGGGTTTTAAACCTCGTAGCATAACTCTTAATGTCTTCATTGGGCAGTTGGGCCATTGTGTAGAACTTATGCATTTTAGCATATGATGGTTCACTATCTTCAAAGTAAGCTTGCAGAGTATCGCTCCAATCCTTCCAATCGTCTGTATTGTGCAGTGCCGCACTTTGCTGCCAAAAATTTAGAGCAGCCCCCTTAACCTTGGATCTAGCTACCTATATCTTTACAGCATCAGTAAAACCTGCACTATCTGCAGGGTCATTTAATGACCTTAAGAAAAGCTTCAACCTCATAAATACCATCGCCATAGAAAGGCTGAATCAATGAAGTATAACCTGATAAATGTGGGTGAGGACCCACAAGGTTTACATGATTTGCCATTACAAAATTTTTTACATAGTAGTGGTCCCTGTAGTGGCTTATCGTTGTGGTCCCTGAAGTGGCTTATCATAGTGGCCCCTTAAAATTTAAAATTTCCCAAGACTTACCTTTAATCACTGAAAATTAAACACTAATTAGCAGTTAACTATTCTTTAAAACATCCACTAGCATACACTTTCTGAAATAAACTTGAAAAATATTATTAATAAATGCTGGAAGTTTCCTTTAAAAATTCAAATATGAGAATATTAGGACCTGGCGAGAGAGCGAGAGTTAGAGAAAAAAACCTTAAAAATTTTTATGCCTAAAGCTTTTTTTAAAAACGGCTTTAAATGCTCAAATGCAGCCACCGCAGTTGTTAATGCCACAGTGAAATATCAAATATAAATCCTTATGCCTCTAGATATTCCTGGCATAATTGTGCCACAATAATTTGAAATGTATTACATAATTCTATTTAAACTGAGGCTTGAGGTTAGGGGGGCTCAGTTCAAACACAGTTCCTTACGTGCTGAGGTAGTGTCCAGAATCCTTGATCCTCAATACCCAGAATCCAAACTGTGGTCGAGAACTGGCACAGGTAGCTGCAATCCATGGAAATGTCTACTTGTAGGACTCCTAGTCCTATCACATCCAGTAAGTGGAAACTGTTCCGATTCTGCCTAAATTGTATGCTCAAGAAAAGCTTAGTCCCACTCGATGGTCTATTGAAACATTTTATTTAGCAGAAAACTATTCTCTACTCTGGTACACAAAAGTTCAGCAATCAATGAAAATGCACTTAAAAGCTTACTCCCAACTTAACCCAGTCCCACTGGTAATGAAGGCCTAACTCCCAGTTTGGTTGAGTCTCACTCACTAAGAGCAAATCCAGGAGAAAACTTGCCAGGGTTTTGCCTGGCCACTTGTGACAATCAAACATTAGAAAACATGGGCTTTTATAGCCCAAGAACAATTAATTTTAACCCTGGGAAATAAACAAACAGTAAGAGAAGAATTCCCCTAATGAGCAAGTCATTGCTCATTAGCATAATTTAAAATTCCTCCCATCACGTCACATAAATAAGAAAGCTTCAGGGCTTATTTGGTCTTAAGTAACTTATTAGAACCAGTAAGGGCCTTGCCTTTTTGGTAAATCAATTATCAATTCTTACAGCTCTGAGGTCAAACCTCACACCCCCTCACTTAAGCTTAAACTATGTCTCGAAGCTTTGCCCTAACGGAACTTGAAAGAAGCTTAGCCTAAGTTATTGTCACATTATAAAATCAAATACAATTTCAAACCCGAAACAGGCACATCGGAATAAGCACCGTCATGGTCTCATTCATTGGACAATGGTTGCTTCATCCCACTTGATTGTCTGGTTCGGTAAACTGTCCATTTCAGCTATTCGTCACTGGTAGCAGTTCTTGCTCCAATGAGGTTGGATAAGCAATCGTTCTTGCCCAGCTTTCCCAGCATTATGCTGGAAGAAACAATTGTAAGCAAGGCTGCTCTCTGCCCCACGATGGTGTCTTCTTATTCCTTCGGATCTGAGCTAGCGCAAGAGTTAGTGGTACTAGGTTTCAGTACCAAAGCTCTGCAGGGAGACTATGTTGGCCCAGCATTGCACTCGGCAGCGAGGTATACACAAAGTTCGGCCACATAGTACAGATTACACATGATGGACATCTGAAAATCCAAAGCGAAGGATAGTCACTGTTGGTATTTGCCACTCAGTTGTTGTTCTGTGCTTTCGTAGTCTGAATCCTCAGAGTTCAATAACAATAGCAGTGCATTTCGAACTGCACTGATGTCAAAAGACTCCAGATCCAGGCTGGAAATGTTTTTCGCACAAACTATGCAAATAACTCAAGTGCAAGTCCGAATGGGTTAGTCTTGTCTGATGCTTACTACTGGTTCACAATACTAGGTGTGTTGTTGTTTTACTTTGCACCGGCAACGAAGATATCTGTCCATTATGAAAATTCAAAAGGTATGGACACTTTTGTTTTACCTTCTTTTCACAAAAGGTTTGTTTTCTTGTGTTCATTGTGTTTGTCAGAGGAGACAGGTTGGGGGTAGAATGGGCACCATACCCAAAAGTGACATCAAGGGAATCTTCAAAAAACAAGTGCTAAGCTCCCTGAAGGATGCCCAGGCCATGGGCCGAGCCAAAGTTGTGGCCCAACAAGATAAGGAGCCCTGTGTAGCTAATGACCGTGAAAATGTGCCACACAGTATGCCCAAAGAATTAGACAGGGGTATTAACGATCCTATGGTACTTGACCAAGTTATTGGAGGCGTCAATCAACAAAGGCCTAGGAGAGGACGGCTGGGAGATGGCGAGTACAGCGGCCTGGGCTGTGGCAATGGAGAGGACAGACAGGGCCGCCCCTGTGTCAATGCAGGCAACAGATGGCTTGGAACCAAAGGTGATGGGGACTTGAGTTAATCGAGTTTGAGATGGGGAGATCAAGGCAGTAGAAGTGGGGGAAGGAGCTGTACCTGGAACGGCTCAACTAGCAGACCATTGGGAACAAGTTTTTTTGGTTGAGGGGACAAAAAAGTTGGATGTGCTCAGGATGGTAGCAAAGGTAACAGAAGGTATTGGCATACGGATTAGGAAGGGAAGCCAATGGAGGGGCAAACAAAGCCCGAGGAGGAGGCAGACAGAAGGCCAAGGATGGCAAGGGGGAAAGCCAGGGGTGGGAGGCAGTGGAGGTCCGTTTAGCTTGGCCAAAAGAAGGTGGCGGTAAAACATAGTCTAAGAACAGAGAAGAAGAGGCGCAACCACCTGATGCAAGTGGGGCAGTAAGCCATTCTTGACGGTCGTACAGAGCCGGGAGGGGGCATGGCGGGGTCGTACCAGTTGGCTAACTTCTGCATTGTGCTGAAGTATTGGCAGGCTGACTCGTAAGGCCCCTGACAATGGGAATGAAACAAGGAGCCGGCATTATTGTCATGCTCGGGGGAACAGAAATACTCCAAAAGAGTGGCCTTGAGCTCAAGCCATGGCAGAAAGCAGAGGTAGAGCTCGTAGTTATGATACCAAGTGCGGGCCGCCAATTTCAAATTAGAAAAGAGGCGGGATACCAGGAGTGAGAGGGGCCGATGCTCGCAGCGGCCCACGGCCTCAAACTCGGCGATGAAGTCATCAACGTCTTAGGAGTTGTCAAAATCAGGGAAAGAATCCTGGCGGGATGGCAGGGGGAGACCAAGGGTTGGTTACAGAGGGCGACAGAACCGGGGGCAGCTGGATTACACTGTCAGAAGGCGGGACCCCAACTGGGGTCCAGAGGCAATGGCCCAAGGGGCGTGTCAACAGACGAGGCCGGGCTGAGGGACACGGAACGGAACGATTCTGTGAGGGCACGCAACTGGACCAACAAAGCAAGCAAGACAACAGGCTGCGCTTTCAATGGAGCCACGAGGGGCGGCGGGGGGACCAATGGAGGACAGCCAGGAATACGGGGGGAAGTAAGCACCGGGCAAAAAGCTGGCGGCAGAGGAGATGTGGCGGGTCCAGCGACTGGCAAGGCAAGCCGAAATCCAACAAGGCGGGGAGGTCTGAGACAGACGGATCGGGGTCCCAAAAACCGGGCAAGGAGACCTAGGACGAAAGTGACGTGCCCTGCTGTTCAGACCAACCGCACCTCCACCATGTGAGATTCCGCTGCCGGGGTCTCAATCAAGGAAACAGACAGAGGCATGGTTTTACTGGCAATCAATTTATTTGAACGCAAGTGCATTTGGTCAATACAAAAAGGTGCGGGGTTCACAGCAAAATATGGGGCACAAATCAATGGACGGTTGGACTTGGTGCACAAGTACGGGCAGGCCGGGCAATTGATTCATGGGACTAGAGAGTGTGCTCGGAGTTGGGGCACCGTTTATTGGACTAGAGAGCTCGGGGTAGGGGAAAACCATTTACTAGACTAGAGAGCTTGGGGAAGGCACAGGGGCTGGTCAGGGTGATCCAGGCACAGGCCATGGCACGAGAGCGGGAGGGATTGGTGGTCGGACTAGGGCAGAGGTTCGAGGATAGAACCGAGGTCCGAGGGTAGGACCAAGTGTCAATGGTGTTTCCCCAGTTCTGAGCTACACACAAAGTCAGCCCTGCGTGCTGTTTTTCCAGACCTTATATAGATCCTGGAAAAACCTGTGACCAATCAACGCGAGGAGGTAAGCCACTTGGAGGTAATTTGTAGCTCCAGCCAGGTGCGTCTGGGGGAATATGGCGGGAAACCAGTTCATGGGGGAACGTTTGAATCGGGGATTTCACAGAGGTTTAAAAAATATACAATTTCAAGTCCAAAAATTCAAAGTCAAAATATATATCAAAAGCTGTAAATGAGATGCTGAAATGCCAATACAATGACAGCTAATTGGCCTTGCCTTGTGAATACTTGGCTAAATAAGCCTTCTTCTGGGCTTTGGTTATCTTTGTAAGTTTGAAGGGGTTTACAAATTGGGGCATGATGGGTACATTCTTATCATATTTCACAGTAGCAGCCATTTCTTCAGTGGTGTAGGATTCGGCGTGCAATTCCTCAGTGGGTTGGGGAGCATATATGGGGTTGTCTTGATTCATTGTGGGGAAAAATATTTTTTAACTTCCTAAAAATTTGTTTTGGCCAAAGCTGGTTGATGTTTCTTTCAGCAACTAGCAACAACACAATAGAAAAAATTAAAACACAAAACCCTACAACAATAGCTAGCTTGGGCAATTAAGGAAAAATTCTTCAAATCCTTGAAAGCTATTTAGTCTAAAAAAATTTTCAACTAAATTTGCAATAAACTTATAAAGTTAATTAAAATAAAAATGAAAACCAAAATTAGGTTACCAAAATCACCATACTATTTGCCTGCTGAGGATATGGTGTGGAACTGCGATGTTCGATCTTGTTCAGCTTGCAGAAGGATTTCATCATTTTGGACACAAATGGCTTTTCTTCGTCGGACGTCAGTTGTTTAGGAAGTCCGTACCGCTTTGCAATATCTTCAGTAATGAAGTTGACTATGGTTCGGCTGTTCTGTTTCTTCACCGCTTTTGCGACGACGAACTTCATGGAATAGTCAATCGCAAACATGATGAATCCACGATCCCACAATCCACGAATCCCAACTGGCATCGGTCCATGACAATCAATGCCCCAGTGTATAGCAGGGTGCACTGACGTCTCGATAGGTTGCATTAGTCATGTAGGCTGCTGCTGACTTGCTTTGAATTTCTGACAGGAGTCGCAGGTTTTGACGTACTGTCGTATTTCTGCGACCATGCCGTCCCACCAAAAAGTTCTTTGAATCCGTGCGAGCGTCTTCGCCATACCCAAGTGGCAGTTTAAGCTGGAGTCATGGCCTGCGTAAAGAATTTGCTCGCGTAAGGATTTTGGTACTACGATTACGAGTCGATGTTCAAACTCGTTTTGTAGATGTCTGTAAAGTACACCATCAAGGATGCAGTAAAAAGCGGACAGTGGCATAGCAGGATTCTTGTGCAGTTCATCGCGGATGTGGCACATATCACCATCTGCCTCCTGTTCCTTTTTCAGCTTGCGAAGTTGGAAACTTTCCACCTCGTCTTTTTTCACTAACTCCTACAATTTCTGTCTCACCGACGCGATCTCGGAGCCAACATCTACTTAGGGCATCGGCATCGACATGGAGAATACCACTCTTGTGGACGACTTGAAAACGGTGCTCAGAAAGTTCTAGCAGCCAGCAACCAAGTTTACCCTTCGGATCCTTTGTCTTCTGGAGCGAACATAGTGCATGGTGATCCGTGACCAGCACAAATGAACGTCCCAGTAGGTAATGGCAAAACTTTTTAATCGCCCAAATGATCGCTAACGCTTCCATCTCTGTCGTGTTGTAGGATTTTTCGTTCCTTCCTAAACATCGCGAAGCGTAGGCCAGCACTTTCTTGTCCTTTTTCTCCCCCTGGTATATGACAGCTCCAAGTCCTAATATGGATGCATCGGTATGAGATGCAGGAAGTGTTGGGTCAAACGTTGTTAAAATAGGTTCCGAAGTTAATCTTTCTTTTAAAATCTTGAAAGCTTCTTCGCAACGTTCGCACCATCTGAACAGCACTTTATCACCCGTCAGTGCGTGGAGCGGCGCTGCTATTTTTTCAAAATGTTCTATGAAGCGTCTGTAGTATCCGGCGAGTCCCAGAAAACTACGGACTTCGGTTTTGGTCGATGGTCTTGGAAAGTTCTTTACGGCGATGACTTTCTCAGGGTCAGACTCCACGCCGTTTACAGAAACTTTGTGTCCAAGATAAGTAACGCTGGTATAACCGAAGAAACACTTCTTTGCTTTAAGCTTAAGATCAGCTGATCGCAGTAGTATGAAGATTTCCTCCAACCGCGTTAACATCAGCTCGAACATTGCCGCATAAGTGATAATGTCGTCCAGGTAAATGAGGCATGTTTCCCATTTAATGTTCGCTAAAAGAATGTCTAAGGCTCGCTGCATCATAGCGGGAGCGTTGCATAGACCGAACGGCATTCTGACATACTCGTATAATCCTCGATGACAGGAAAAGGCAGTTTTCTGAATGTCTTCTTCGGCCACCTTCAACTGCCAATATTTGCTAGCGAGATCCATTGTTGAGAAAAATTTGGCTCCGTTTAGCGAATCAAGGGCGTCGTCAATTCGTGGTAATGGATACTGGTCTGGTACCGTCTGAGCGTTGAGCTGACGATAGTCGACGCAGAATCGCATACTGCCGTCCTTCGTTACGATGACGATTGGGCTTGCATATGGGCTTTTGCTCGGTCAAACAATCCCATTCTTTAGCATCAAGTCCAATTCCTTGTTTATCACCTCCCGTAGGTGATGAGCCGTGCGCCGGGGTGGGATGTAAACTGGTTTTGCCCCTTGTGTATCAATGTGATGCTCCGCAATGGACGAACATCCCAGCTCACTCGCATCGACGGCAAAGACGTCGCGGTATTTTCGAAGTAGCTTCAACAGTTTGTCGTTTTGATCAGCAGTCAGATCAGGGCTGATGTTCCACTCCGGGTCAGGAAGCGCGCTTTCTCCCATCTTCGTCGTGGCCCCCATCACTTTTTCAGAAGGTAATTCGTTAGATTGTTCCTTTTGCTGATATTCGCTGTTGGCTAAATCGGTCATCTTTCCGAGAAGTTGCTCATCTTGAAGCTCGACAAGATGTTTGGTAAGATTTGCCACCATAACCTGTGTGGTATCTTCATTGGCTTTGAGGGTAAGGAGGCCTCTAGCAATTTGGACACCTTGCTTCTCGAAGAGTTCGGAAGATCCTTCGATAAACACATTGCGATTATCGTCGATTGCATCCATCCTTATTTTGATCCATGACTGTAAGCGGTAGTAGACATTGAGACTTTGTTGAGCGAATCGCGCAGCCCACTACTTGTCGCTTACGACTGTCTTCTAAGATCCCGGCAGCTATAAACATTTCCGGTATAGCGTTATCTGATCACATTTCCTTTGCAAGATAGTCAGGATTCAGCATAACTTGTCTTCGTCGCACTATTGGGCGTCGTTTTCCCAAGGCATTCGAATTTGGCGCGGAAAGCACTAACTGGTGTCGTACAGTCTGTTTCGCATGGCCAGTTATCGTAGCGCCTAACGAAAGTTTGTTAGTGGAGTGTGGTAGTTGACTGCTGCAGATGAGTCATGTCATCCGGCGTGACAACTGAGTGCCTGTTCCGGCGGAGTCATGTCCGATGAAATGGTGGTTGTTGGCACAACAACTGCCTTTTCTATGGCCTTCTTCGTCTTACTCGGCTGGTACTGAGACTTGACCGCTTCAAAGTAGTCGTCTTCAAAGTATGCAGACGGACCACTTGGAGAGATTATCAGCTTAGCTTTTTGGCTGAAATCATTTCCCAGGATGAATGTTTGATCCTGCGATCCTCCTTCTAGCATGAAGAAATCATGTTTAATGAAGCGTCCACCAATTTCAATGTCCAGAACTGCACGTCCGATAAGTGGTAACACACCACCGTTAACTGCTTTAACTCGCGAAACCGCGCAATTCCTTATTGGTATCGGAACGCGATGAGTCACGAGGAAAAATTCATTAACGACGGACACGCTAGCGCCACTGTCTACGACGGCGATAGTTATTTCTTTGTCCACAGAAATAGGAACTCGAGGTACATTCAAGCCATCGTCGTCTTTGTTTTCATTAAGAGCAAGATTGATCTTTCGGAGGGCTCTGCGGAAAGCCTTGTTAATTTGTCCAAGTCCCATCACGCATTCTGGTCTCAGACGCTTGGGGCAATAGGCGCCTTCAATGGTCTCCGTAGATAGAATCTTTCTTCTTAGAGCGGCAGACAACTGCTTTATGGCCCGTTTTGCCACAATTTCCGCAAATGATTGAGTCCGGTAGTCAGCAATCCTTATGTACATGGTTCGTACCACCACAGCGAAAACACTTCAGTCTGTGTGGCTGAGCATCTTTCTTCTTCTTCGGCTGCGAAGATTGCTGCGAAGATGGTTTCACGTCTTTCTGTTTCGACGATCCATCCTTGGTTTGTCTTTTGGCTGCCTTTCGTTCTTGTTTTCGGACTTGTTTTGCTTTTTCGTCTGCCTCGAAAGCAACACAAAAACGTAGCATCTTATCATAAGTAGCGAACTCATGACCGGTCATCCTGGAGAGAATCTTAAGTTGCAAAGCCTGAAGAATGTGTCCTAGTAGGAGTTCTTCATTAATGCTTGGATCGACACGCCGCTAAAGTCGGGCTTTGTCTTCCATGTATCCGTATACGGATTCCTCCTCAGTTTGTGACCGTGATATGGCGATTACCATTTGTTGTTGCAGATATCCCGCTTTTCTGTATTGTTCAAGGAACTTGGTCTTCATGTTATCCCAGTCTCCTCGATCCAAGAATTCTGCATTGTGGGACATCCAAAGCGCAGCACTTTTCTTTAACGTACGATAGAACGTTGTTAGCTTCTGTTCGTCGTCCCATCTTTCGAAACGTGCGATTGTCTCATATTCTTCGATATGGAGATCTGGATCTTGTGTTCCATCGAAGATTGGCAGTTGCGCTCGGCCCATTGTGTTTGCTGAATGTGCAGGTGCCGGCGGCGGCGTAGTGTGCGGTGGTGAACGTTGGTTCGCCATGTCCGACATTGCCTGTGCCATGGTCTTCATGGTATCCATAAAGTTCAACATATCGTCGTAAGACATCAGTTTCCTGGACAGTGACGTCATCTTCGTATGCTTTGTAGCACGCGGAGGTTCTTTCGTATTCTTTCGCTTTTTCTTCCGTAAAATCCATCCGTTGTTCAGTTGTTCCTGATGCAGTACTTGGACCAGAATATGTATTAAGGACCATTGACGCTTGTGAGTCGACTGAAGTAAAAGAATCGTCGCTCAAAAGCTCTGCATCGGACATTCAATTGTAAAATTTCCGCAAGTAATACTAAAATGTTGATAGTTCATTTCAGGTTGCAGAAAGAAAATATAGCACGATTTAAAAAATTATATTTCGTTAAAAATCGGATAATTGTCCAGCAATCTCCATGTAATTAGTTTAAAAATCGATTGTAAATAATTTGTTTAAAAAAATGGGAGCCCGGATCCAATCTTTGTAATGCGCGAAAAACAAAAATGGCGCCGTTGAAAGTATTTTCAGAAACGTGGCAGTTCGTCAGCCATTTTGAATTTTTCTGTGCGCGAATGTCTTTTTTGTTTTTTTCGTTTTTTCGCAAAAACGAAAAAAAAACTCAGTTCTTTAGTTTGCAGAAAACTGGCACTTCCACCATGTAAGGGTTGGCCACCTCCCTTGTAAAGGTTGAGCACGCAAAAAGGAGCAATCGGGGGTGAACTGCTTGGCATGCGAGAGGTTGAAACCCCTTAAGTTTCCGGCGATCTTGATTTCTCTTCGCAAACGATAGGAACAAGAGAGTTAATAATAAATGCAAATTTATTACTTGTCGCATAATTTAAGTTCAAACACTTTACATTGATGCATTAAAGAATAACGCTGTAGTATGCATTATTCAATGCAGAGTCCAACTCTTCCTTGTAAAATAAAGTTCAAGCGTAATTAAACGCGGTGACAAACATCTGGCAGCAGATGTATAATTTCCACAACTTGTGAATAGTCTCAAAAGACGTCCATTCGTATAATTGTTCAAATCCGGACTAATTAATTCATGTCAGTAATTAATTAGGTAAACTCGCATTTCATCAGATTCACGTCATCAATGGTGTCGACCCCATTGGTGACGTTCCATGACAAAACGCAAGTCACGCTAATTTGCATAAAGCAAATTATGCGTTTTTTTAGTTTTAAGAATTTGGCCCTGGGGTAATTTAGCTTTAACGCAAGATTACAACTACCGTGCACAGCAATTGCACCTTGAACGTCACACATGTTAACCAATGCATTCATATCAAGTGGACTTATTTTATTATTTGTAAATTGATTTAGGGATTACGGCACCTTCAAATTTTCGACATATGCTTACAATTCTTTAATGATGTTAATAAAAAATCAACGATGTATTTTGATAGTAATTATGTATTAGATGAAACACGGGGAAAATTTTTTACACGAAATAAAATCCCCGAATAACAATGGTATTATGGGAAACTAGTTGGGTAATATCTATCGATTAATACTAGTTTTATTTATATTAGTTAGGAGTCGGTATCTACACTATACTTGTACCCTGAAGGTCTGCCGATCTGTCAGAGGCGCAGGAAAGCTGATGCTCGATGTCCGATGGACGAGCTCTCGTTGACGAATGGTGCTTTCATCAATGACCAGGACTTTCCAGACAAGCCAAAGTATGCGATCTCTCTGAGATATATACTCTTATTTTTGGGGTGCCATATAACCTAGAGAAGGAGTATAGCTCTTACATTGAAATGTTGCAATGAACCACTGTGTACCAGCTTTTAATCCTACGGTATCTCTATAATACGGATATTTCCACATTATAATGCTCATATATTATCTCAAATCAAAAGCTACTATCTCGTGCACATTCAAAAAACATCTGGACGGTTCATTAGCTCGGTCAATTATACGACCAGAATGTCGCTCCTCAAACGGTGGGATTCAGTTTGCCGCAGGTAAATTTGCACATTTTAAAACTTCTATAGGCCTATTATTTGAAGCATACAATATTTAGATTCTATACAAATTTAGCTTATTCGGCCCAAAAATCGGGATGTTTAAACCATGTGGAAACTACCATGTCATTGTGATTATTGATATCTTGATATTTCTTTTTGTGTTTTTGTGTTTTTTCCTTGTTTTTTTCCCCAAAATTGGTATTGCTGTCACATGATTTTTGGACCAAATTAATATTGTGATGCGAAAAATCTTAATTTGTCAGAAATCGCAGTTTTTGGTCCAAATTGCGAAAAAAACCTCGGTTATATTTTTTGCAGGGTTTTTTTGCAAATAGATTGTAGTTGTTGTTGTTGTTGTTGTTGTTGTGGTTCTCACATTGATAGTCCAGAGAAAATGGACCGTGCTTTCACTCAATCAGGATATCGATGGGAAACCACACATGTTCGACTATTTGAGGAGCATGCTCTGAGGTATTGGATTATGTTTTCTTAATGAGCGAAGTAATAAGTGTCAGTGAGAGTTTTCTCTCGTCTGTGAAATAAGCCTTTCTCATTGTTAGCACAACCACTTGAGCCATACGATACCGACAAGATGGCCATGGAGGCTTGTCGGTCAGTTTGCCGATCCAGCCTTTACCCGGGGCCGGCAACTGGCTATTGATTTCCGAGGCAAGAAACTTCTAGGGCTCTTCATCAAGGATTTAGAAGGTCTCTTCTCGTTAATGACTTTCTTTATCAAAATGTCATTGTTTTTATGCAAAACATTTTATGTTTAAACTAAAAGTTTTACCACCATTTACAGCGATCGATATTAAAGCAATTGCCGCCAGAGCTCAAATGTCAAAACCGTACAAAGTGAGATCACTAGCTTAATCATTTAGTCAGTATTAATACTTAATGATAAATTAAAGATTAATAGTCATTCAACAGTCATTTTTAAAAAGGCGGAAAATTCTTCTTTGAATTTAACTAGAAACGAGAAAGGGTAAGTTATACTTGAACTTTATTTCTTATCTAAAATAATAATATTTTCGGATCAACAATTAATCATCAATTTTGTTGTTGAATGTGAAATTTTGCATCTATTCATTTTGCAGTAAAACAGTGCGCCAGAGTATAATCATCAACCCGGATTGAAACTTTCAAAACTATATGGAATCAGAGGTCTCAATAACGAGTTTTCAGCCATTTTCCGACATGCTTTTTGCAACACGGGTTTTTTCCGGCTGAAATCGTGGACCAATTAGTTATTGTCTTTTCGATGTTTATTATTATTCCTGTTATATTATGCTGTTATTTTAGTTTATTTTTTTTTTTTTGTTAAAATAAACTTTTTGGATTGTTTTTTCATACTTTGGGGTGCAAGCACGTTAAGGGCATGTTGTTATTAGGACCGCCCCGAGAACCGGGCATAACTTTGATGGCTTCCAACATATTGGAAAGATGCTAAATGCATGTGAACTGAATATCGTCAACGGACCCCACGATTTTGGACAAATATGTCGGACAATCGGAAGCCAACATGTAGAAATCGGAATAAAAACCGGGGTTGGTAATTTTAATCACAATTGAGGTTACTTTTCAGCTGTCTTTTTTGATTTAAGGGTAGGCGGCAGCTAATGCCCTCGCCTCTTGCAGCTCTGCCCAAACAGCGGCTTACATAGCATCATTTTCGACGAGATTGACGCCATTTACAAGGCGAGAGGTTCAGTCACCGGGAACAGTACCGGCATGCATGACACTGTGGTCAATCAACTGCTGGCCATCATTGATGGCATCTAAACGTTGAACAGCCAACTGGTGATCGGAATGATGAATTGGCGCGACACGATCGACGAAGCCCTGCTCAGGCCCGGGCGATCTGAAGTCTAAATGGAAATTAGTGAATAGAAGCAATAGTTTTTGTGGGGATTTTTTTTGCAAGACTACTATAATTTTTGTTTCTTTTATCTAGGTTTGCTAGATGAGTATGGCTGACTGCAGTTGTTGAACATTCACACGTGCAGCATGCGGGAATTCAAGAAAATGAGTGACAACATTGACAATAAAGAGCTGCCTTCCCCCCCAAACCACAAATTTCAGCGGGGCCGAAATAAATCGAAGGCTTGGTGCGAGCCGCACAATCCACTGCCATGAATTGACTCATCCAGGCCTCCAGCAAGGTGGACGTCGATTAAGAAGGCTCAGAAAAGCTGCTAGTCAATCGTGACGACTTCATCAACTCACTTGAAAATGACAACATCGAGCCGGTGACTTGTCTACTTCACCATTATTTCTGTTAAATTTACGTTTAAACCTCTTACGAGCTTCGCTCATTTTTAAGGCCTTCGGCACGAGTGTGCTGAGCTTGTGGATTGTTACTTGCATCGGTGTATATATGGTGAACTGGGGCCTCACCCGTCACAGGAATCTTGGAAGATAAATGCCTATTTATTCAGCAGGCAAAGTCTCCCGAGTCTGTTGGACTCGTAAGTGTGCTTTTAGCTGGTGAGTTGCAACAGTCCCCGGGGGAAGAAAATTTTATTTTTTTTTCTCGTACATGATCTCCTGTGAATTCGTTTTGCTTGTTTCGTTTCGTGTTTCAGGCGCTCTTAACTATTAAAAGAGGGGCCATGGCTTTGCAGCTGGCCAAGTCTTCCGATTTCCCCATTCCTTAAGGTCTGCACACCGGAGGACATGGTCGGCTTCACCGAAACTGCCAAGTGCATGCATGGCCATCAGGAAGGTGAGTGTGTGTGCACGCGCGTGCCTTCTGTACTTATTTTATGTGTATGACGTTTGAAAATATGAGCTATATATATATTTATATATTCTAGCTGGTCGACCCGCGACTTCGTCCGCGTGAAATTTGGGGAAAACATATTGAAGTCTGCTGTGTTATACTGTGTAGGAGCAACTCGCTTTGTTAAATAATATGTAAACCCCAGTTAATGTCCAATATATACCACTAGGAATGTAATTTAAAAAAAATGCCTGTAATGTTTTTTGTTTATGCCGTTAAAGAAGAGCTGTCAACATTTCATGTTGCTAGCACCAGCGGTTTGGGCTGGGCGTTAATTATGCGTAGATAACTATTGCCCGTAGCTCCCTCTAGGAGTGTAATATGGAAAAATGCCTACTTCGTCATAGCCTACATCACTATAGGAAGATACTATCTAAATTTCATGTTCCTAGGCCCAGTGGTTTGGGTTGGGCATTGATTATGTGTAGATCACTGTATTGTTTGTAGCTCCCTCTAGGAGTAGATTTTGGAAAAATGCTCACTGCTTCTTAGCCTACATCATTAAATGAATATACTATTTAAATTTGATGCTTGTATGCATAGCGGTTTGGCCCTGAGGGTCAATTATCTGTAGATCACTTTATTGCCTGTAGCTCCCTCTGGGAGTGGAATTTTGAAAAATGCTTACTACTTCTTAGCCTACATCACTAAATGAAGATACTATTTAAATTTTGTTGCTAGGCCTAGCGGTTGGGTCTGAATGCCAATTTTCTATAGATCAGTTTATTGCCCGTAGCTCCCTCTAGGAGTGGAATTTGATAAAATGCTTACTAAGTCTTATACTACATTACTAATTGAAGATACTAACAATATTTTATGTTGCTAAGCCCAGCGGTTTGGGCTGAGTGTTAATTATGCGTAGATCACTTTATTGCTTGTAGCTCCCTCTAGGAGTGGATTTTGGAGAAATGCTTACTAATTCTTAGCCTTCATCATTAAGGGAATATACTATTCAAATTTAATGTTTGTATGCATAACGGTTTGGCCCTGAGGGTCAATTAATGGTAGATCACTATTGCCCGTAGCTCCCTCTGGGAGTGGAATTTGGAAAAATCCCTACTACGCCTTTTTCTTCATAATAAAAGGAATATACTGTACAAATGTCATGTTTCCAGGGTAAGCAGTTTAAGCTGGGCGTTGATTATCCGTAAATCACTTTATTGCCCGTAGCTCCCTCTAGGAGTGGAATTTGGAAAAAGTACCAACTACGTCTTTGACAACATCATTAAGGGAATATACAATCCAAATTTAATGCTTTTTGGCGTAGCGGTTTGGCCCTGAGGGTTGATTATCCCTAAATCACTTTATTGCCTGTAGCTCCCTCTGGGAGTGGAATTTGGAAAAATCCCTTCTTATCCTGTGCCTACGTGATATAAGGCATAACATATCCAAATTTCATGTTGCTTGGCCCAGCGGTTTGGGCTGGGTGCTGATAGATCAGTCAGTCAGCACTGTTCTCTTTATATATATAGATATACTAACTTAAAATTGTGGATTAATTTTCTGCCAAATGGCATAATATTGATGGCTTCATTCAGAAGTAGCGAATGAATCAATTTTTCAAACAGGAGATAAGCGAACAATTGTGATCCTCTGGAAGTGTCCCTAATT
>JAQIXP010001751.1:0-17171 GCA_034700285.1 Proteroiulus fuscus | reverse complement strand
TTTAGTAAATGTAATTGCCCTTCATAAAAAATCAAACCCCGTCAATTTATGTTTAGCCATTATTGATTAATTTGTACCGGTACTCAACATGGAGATTCCCATAGGAGCATGCATTTTTTAAAAGTGTGGACAGCCCCCTTAAGCCTCGATCCAACTATAAAAAGAAGACAATTCTTTCCACTTAAAAACGCAATATTGAACTGCAAATTTGGCTGTTCTTTCCAAATTGCGCTGTTCCAAGCCTTTTCGCACAAATATGTCGCCACTTAAAAGAAGGCAATTTTCCCCATTGAAAAACCTGTCTTTCAATATGAAATATTGTCGTCTTTTTGGGTGAAGGCAGGCAAACATTTTGGGGAAATATTTAAGTTCTGTGGTCAACCTCGTAGTTTAATGTTAAGCGCATGCGACGCCCTCTGCAGGCAAGTTAAAAGCCGCATAAACAAAGCTTAATTTGGGATAACCCTTGGTTCATGGTATGCTAACCCACTGATCCGAACACTAGTAGTCGAAATTTGTGATCAAAGAAAACCTGCCTTTTAAAAAAGCAGCAACAAAACGTCAATGCAAATCCATCAGGTAAGAAAGCCACCAGGGGTCATCTTACGGGTCCAGCCATTTCCCCGCAAAACGCCATGTGGCTTTGCCCATAAATTAGGACTAGTTCCAAAGGGGAAGGGGGAAGGATTACCCGTGGCTGTTGTTATGGGATAGAAATTAAGGAGGTGAAGGGGCAATTCGGGTAAAGGAACTCTAACCCTAAATTAAGCCTAAGATATGCCAAAATGTCAGTACAGAAAATTGCGGAAATGCGTTTTTGTGACTCACTTTTTTGAGTGTCCCCTTCTTGGTACCCATAACCAGTACCGTGTGCTGTTCTGTAGTGGTACCAGCTAGAGCGGTGGCTTTCACGTTCGAATAGGTCAGCGCCGACTGGACACGGGCAGGCACGGTGCCACTGATTCGTAGGGAAGCTTCACAGAAGTTGAAAATGTTACCAGAAGTCTGAAAATGGAAATAAGCTTTTAGTAAGAATAATAATAACCATCATATACCAGATATACCATTAGGTGACAGCGCAACCTTGAGAAAATTACTTTCATCCCAATTTATCAAAAAAAAACTGACACCAGGGGCACTACTTCCCTGCCACCTGCAGGACAAGTCACAGCCTAATAGGCTACAAAACGTTGTACAAATGAGTCCAACGTGGCGTCAAAAAACTCGCTATAAACCAGTTAAAAAGCAATGGTCAAGAATCAGGATAAAATATGCCTAAACTCACCCCAGTCTCTGGACAGTTGCCGAGACTTCCGGCGATGTAGTCCATGCCGCGTGATTGTACGCTGCCGTTCAGGCACATGTGGATATTCTCGTTGAACTTTTGCTCAATGTCGGACATGGGGAAGACGCACAGCGCCGTGGTGTTGTAAGTGTCCTGGCTGTGGTTGACGCTGTTGGCAAAGGCGGCGACGAGCACCAAGTCTCGGCGTCCGACGCGCAGGGCCTCGGCCAGGTCGTCGGCGGCCTCCACGGCGACCACGGCCTCGGCGATGTTGTACAGGGTGCCGTTGGGCCCCACGCACTGTACGGTAATCTCCGTGTACGTGCTGTAGCTGGGGTCGCCGATGCACACCCTGGCCAGTCGCGACACGTATCCCTCCTCCTGGTTACCCTGCAGGTGCGACTTGGGCTGCACGGTGACGAAGTACGCGTGGTCGCCGTAGTGGAAACCGTACTTGTAGCGCACCCGGAAGTAGTCCCTCAGCTTGGAGTCCATCTCCACGATGGGCGTCTTGCTGAAGCCCATCTCGGCCAAGTCCAGCGTCTCCAGGCGGCGACTGGAGATGGCCGGCACGCCGTCGCGCCACGGTCCGTTTTTGGTGTAGGTGACGGCGATGTACAGCACCTGGCTGCCGTTGCCCAGGTAGCGCTGCGGCCCGATGAAGGCGTAGGTGGACGAGGCCTCGTCGTTGGCCGCCATCGCCCGGTCGATGTGGTTCACCGCCTGCGAGATGTTGGGCAGGCCGTAAGTCTGGCAGGCGCCTTGATACACGCTGCCGCAGGTGATCAGCCGCTTGTTGTCGTAGTCGATCACCAGCACCTTGTTCACATTGTCCGTTAGTCGCTTCTCCGCCACGTCGCACGACGACATGCTCAGGCACGACGGACTGTCGCGCTTGGGTCCCGTGCTCAAGGCCACCTCCACCTTCAGGCCGGCGTCCAACTGGTACAGCATGTTGACGGCGCCCACGTACACGCGCGACGACACGCGATCGACGGCGATGTGACTTAGCGTAACGTTGGGAACAACGAAGGATTGGTGGGCGGTGGGTGTCGACAGTTTGGTCGGCGCTGTCGTCGTCGTCCTCTGGTTCTTCGGCCCGGAGGAGGCCGACGACGCCGCCACCAAGAGCGTCAGGAAAGTCAGGGAACACAGCCAAAATGTCGGCGAACAAGGCAACCACCTGAGAGTTCTCCTGTAAAGTTTTCTCCTCGTCACTATATTTCGCACGTGGTCGTCGCGCGCACTTACACCGCGATAAGCGACGTGAACACTGGCATCCGCCCAGTCGTCGCCACCGCCGTCGAAGCCCAGTCTCCGAACCATCTTCCGATGGTTCCGCCTGTCCTCTGTAACACTAGGGTCCGGTTCCATTAGCGACTGACGCATCACTTCAGTAACACTACACACAGCATTTTGGAAGGACCTAGAAAATGCCAACAAAAATAAATACCATTAGTATACTAATTAATGGCCAATGAAGAATTTGTTGGCAACATGTTTTGAAGGCACACTTGTTTAAATGGTCCCCCCTTTACAATATTTAAGAAAAATTGAAATTAAAAACTAAGAATTTTAAATGGGATTTAACATGAGATTTTATAGTTTCGTAATGGTCCCCCCTTACAATATTTAAGAAAAATTGAAATTAAAAACTGAGAATTTTCAATGGGATTTAACATGAGATTTTATAGTTTCGTAATGGTCCCCCCCTTACAATATTTAAGAAAAATTGAAATTAAAAACTGATAATTTTAAATGGGATTTAACATGGGATTTTATAGTTTCGTAATGGTCCCCCCTTACAATATTTAAGAAAAATTGAAATTAAAAACTGAGAATTTTAAATGGGATTTAACATGAGATTTTATAGTTTCGTAATGGTCCCCCCTTGCAATATTTAAGAAAAATTGAAATTAAAAACTGAGAATTTTAAATGGGATTTAACATGAGATTTTTTAGTTTCGTAATGGTCCTCCCTTTACAATATTTAAGAAAAATTGAAATTAAAAACTAAGAATTTTGAATGGGATATTTAGTGTCTTAATGGTCCTCCCCATTTTCAATATTTATGACCAATCCAAAACTAAATACTGATAAATTTATCAGTTAAAGCTTTTATCAGTCATCATTAAAATAGGATATCGTACCAGGAAGAATGCTGTTTGCCTTAGCCCATAAACTATCTGTATCTGATTTACCAATACCATATTCAAATTAGGATAATTCAAAATATTTCAACAGGTCTAGAAATAGGTTTACAATATTTTTCATTTGCAACACTGCAGGGAAGGTCAAGAAAATTAATTAAAATCCAG
Organism: Proteroiulus fuscus; assembly: GCA_034700285.1. Classification (NCBI taxonomy): domain Eukaryota; kingdom Metazoa; phylum Arthropoda; class Diplopoda; order Julida; family Blaniulidae; genus Proteroiulus; species Proteroiulus fuscus. Next base: position 13,568 of record JAQIXP010001751.1, on the reverse strand, counting down.
CAAAAGTTTCAGAAAACTTGTATGAACTAAATTAGATACAAAATGAAGAGAATTCAAATTTGTTTTTAAAAAATTGAATTTTAATGCCATCTGTGATGCATCTTAAAATAAGTGACCATTATAGTAGAAAATTTACGAAATGTTGATAAATTAATGAATTACTTTAAAAAGCACATTTTTACGGTGGCTCAATTAGAACACTTCATTCAAAATACTAACAACATTTCAAAAAAATATGAATTTTCTGCCCAAAAATTACACATTAAAATGCTTACATCATTTGAAATATAACGCACTTTTTTTAAGGATCTCCCTATGAACCACCGTAAAAAAAATTTCTTACATTTTAATTATTTTCACCAAATTTCCACACAAAAATTATTGTAAAATTACAATAAATTTTTTCACAAAATTTAGTAGAATTTTAATGCCATAATGTGATGCATCTTAAGAAATAAGTGAAAATTACAATAGAAAATTCCCGAAATTTCTAAAAAATAATGAAATGTTTTTTTTTTAAAAAAAGTGCATTTTTATGGTGGCTCATTTAGACATGTCTAGCGCATTCAAACTAATAACAATATTTCAAAAAATATGAATTCCCCACCATTAGAAATAGTCTATAACGTGCTTTTTAGATCTCCCTATGAGCCACCGTAAAATATTTTTAAATTTTCCTACATTTTACTTATTTTCCACCAAAATTTCAAACACTAAAATAGGAATCCAAAAGTAAAAATATTTAGGACATGTTTGACCCCGTCTCGAATAAAATACTTTTCACCTGAGAATCCACGTCCCAAAGGGGGGTAAAAACAGGGAATAAGGAAGGGTCGTTGAAGCCCCCCTGCTAGGTGTAACTGGTCCTATTTCCAAGTGGGGTATTTAGTATTTGGTGAGACAGGCGTGATGGGGTAGTCGCTACATCACGGACATTTCGGCCCCCTTCTATTCACAGGTAAAAATACAGGGGGAACCAAAAAAAGAAGGGGGGGGATGAAAAGACTTTGGCTCAACTGACTTTAAATCTTTTTATCTTATTTTTGACAACCGACCAAGCAAGGAAACTTCAAAAATCTTTATGAAAATAGGGGGCCAAAGGAGCGTATCCTTCCTTGCTTTCAACATTTGCATTGAATATCAAAGAGAACCCTCCCCCTCCCCCAGGATCAGCCCCCTTACAACCCCCAAACAAAATGGCCGCCATTGTACCCAATTTCAAGGTGCCAATGAAGTCCATTTTCACATGCTTGTAGCCCTTACAACAACGAATTACACGCAGATTGTAACCTTTATATACAATATTTATATTTTATAAAAAAAAACTTAAGGTCAAGAATGGGCCTAAGTTTTCACTGACTTCCACTGGGGTCAGGAGGGCTATTCAGTGACCAAAGCAATGGTGCGACAGGGTGTAGCTACTTTTTGACAATTTCAGCCCAAGCAAACTTTTATCACATTTTACTTTTATCACATTTTTCACACTACCAATGTTTATTTTGTCACATTGTTTTAGTTTTTCATAATTTTTCACATTTTTCACCCTTTTAAAAGACTAGGCCTTTTACATTTTTCACACTTTAAGCATCCAGTCTTTTGCATTTTTCACTCTTTAGGTCCAGTTGCATGTTGCACCAACAAGAGTTAACATTAACTCAATGTTAATCTTAGATTTTCTTTACATTCCTGAATTATCATTGACCCATATCAGTCACATGATCATGATAACTCTGGGCTATGACTTAACTGCTGTTGGTGCAACTGGCCCTTAATTGTCTATAGTTTCTGGCATTTCTTAAACTATTTGCATTTAGTCTTACAAACTAAGGGTCTATATAGTTTTCCATATTTTTCAAGTCTGAAGTGTCAAATTTTTCACTTAAATTTTAGTCTTTAAGTATTAAATTTGTTACATTTTATAAGCTACTTGAGCATCTATACTTTTCCATATTTTTCAGTCTTAAGTATCTAGTTTTCCATATAGTTGTCACGTCTTAAGTGTCTTAAGTTCAGTCTTAAGCTCTAGTTTTTCACCTAAAAGTTTCAGTCTTAATTAGAGTCTAGTTTTTCACATAAAGATTTAGTCTTAAGGGTCTAGTGTTTTACCTAAAAGTTTCAGTCTGAAATGTCTAGTTTTTCACCTAAATGTTTCAGTCTTAAGTGTCTAGTTTTTCACCTAAAAGTTTCAGTCTTAAGTGTCCAGTTTTTCACCTAAAAGTTTCAGTCTTAAGTGTCCAGTTTTTCACCTAAAAGTTTCAGTCTTAAGTGTCTAGTTTTTCACCTAGAAGTTTCAGCCTTAAATGTCTAGTTTTTTACCTTAAAGTTTCAGTCTTAAGCGTCTAATTTTTCACCGTTAAGTTTCAGTCTTAAGTGTCCAGTTTTTCACCTCAAAGTTTCAGACTTAAGTGTCTAATTTTTTACCTAAAAGTTTCAGTCTTAACTGTCTAGTTTTTCACCTAAAAGTTTCAGTCTTAAGTGTCCAGTTTTTCACCTAAAAGTTTCAGTCTTAAATGTCCAGTTTTACACATTTATAAATAACTAAAGTGTCTATAATTTTCCATATTTGTCCAATTTTTAACATTTTATTATCTATATATACTTAAGCATTTATTTTTCCATATTTTTCAGTCGTAAGTGTCCAGTTTTTCACTTTTTTGACACTATATGCAAGTTTCCATATTTTTCAGTCTTAAATGTGCCCATTTCTCACATTTTTCAAACTATTTATTTAGTCCATTTATATCCTCTGCAGGGTCTATTCGTAATTTTAGAGCACGAGGCTCGATCCACTTTCCTATTGGTCAAAAATCTGGGCTTTACACTGAATTCCGAGGTTTAGTCTTCCGACCTTCCCTGACGTAAAACAATTTTCCCTAACTTTCCCAAATTGATGTAAAACAATTTCTTTAGATTTTTTTCCCATGACATTAGGCAAGTTCTTGGATTTTCCAGGCCAGTACGAACCCACCAGTTCACTCTTTCGTTGAACAGATATTATAAAACAAAGACACCTTGGGCAATATTTACATTAGATTGGGTCAGTCCTAATTTTCATTTTCTATAATTGAATCCATGCCATGGTCGGCCATTTTGTTTTTTCACCTGTCAAAATCCAATTATTAATGTCTGCTCCAATCTGCAGGGGGTCCTCCGTTCACACATTTAATATTAATATCGGGGCTTCACCCACTGGTCAAACAATGTCCCCCCCCCCACCTCCTCACCCCAAACCCCCTGAAAAAAAATTCTGAAAGTAGGTCATTGAAAAAAATTGCGCACAGAAAATCCCAACCGTTATGCATTGGAATCCGCAGGGGGGTAATAATTTCCCAGGTGACATTGCGGTAGAGTTACATTGCATTAATATCCTTATTAAATATTTTGTCTAGTCAGGAATTTGAATTTGATTTTTTTCAATCTTGCTTGTAGATTTATGGGACGTCAGGGGGCGCCTTGTTTTCGCCGTTTCCTGATTGAAACACATCTTGAGAACAAGTTTAACCCACTGAACCAATTTCAAAATATACTTTTCCACTTGAGAAAAATGCACTTTTAGACATCCCAAAGTTTTCAAGCATTTTTATGCATTAATTTCCCTGACTTATTTAGATTTTCCAAGGCGTTTTTGGGTATCAAAAAGACAAAAAACAGTCAAAAGACATACTGGTCAGCACCAACATATTTCCCAAACTTTTTCACAAAATTCCCCAAGCTTGCATTTTTATTTCAAGGAAATTTCCCAAACTTTTAAAATATTCCCTCTCAATGCTGGTTGGTATTTTCTTTAAAAAACAAATTTCACAAACTTTTCCAAAATTCCCCATGCATGTTTGAATGTTATACTTTAAAAAAAATTCGTAAAGTTTTTAAAATATCCCAAATGATTTTTTTTAATATTTTTTCCAAACTGCCCCTATATATGCCCTACTTGATTTACAAATAAAACAATTTTTCAAAACTTTTATAAAATATTTCCCATGCTTGAAATTTAAAGAAAAATTTCCAAACCTTTTCAAAATTCCTCATGTTTGTTTTTTTATCTATAAACAACTTTTCCAAACTTTTTCAAATAATCCCCATGATTGAATTGTTTAAAACAATTTTTCCCAACTTTTTAAAACATTCCCACCCAATTAATGCTTGCATTTTCGTTGAAAATAATTTTTCGAAACATTTATTAAACATTTTTAATGTTTACATTTTCTTTTAAAAACAATTTCCCCAAACTTTTTCAAATATTCTCAACTTGCATTCTCCTTAAAAACTATTTTTTCTAAACTTATTCAAGTATTCCCCACACCTGGCTTTTTAAAACAATTTTCCCAAACTTTTTCAAATATATTTACATTTGATTTTAAAGGACTTTTTCCAAGAAAAAATTTTTCCCTAACTTTCCCTAATTAAAAAAGACAGTTCCCCCAAACCTTCACTAACCAATCATTTTCCTTGACTTCCATTAATTTTCCTGAACAAAAATAACTTTTCCCTGACTTTCTCTAGTTAAAAACACTTCTCCCTAACATTCCCTAACTACAAACATTTTTCCTGACTTTCATAACTTTTCCTGACCAAAAAAAAGTTTTCCTTGACTTTCCCTGCATGCCATAAAACAATTTCCCTGACCAAAACCACGGTTTTCCCTGCCTTTCCGGCCTAATCAAATACTTCTTCCCTGACTTTCCCTGATTTTTTAGTTCAACCAGGTCCCAGCAATTGTATGGGTCATAAATCACATTTTCTAAAGTCATAATTTAAACAAGAGGAAATAATTTAGTTAAAATAATTTTTTTTATTTAAAAATTGCTCTCAAAAGAATTCTAGTGGCTCATTATTGGTCATTCTTAAGGCTCAAGATTTGCAGAAAAAAAATAAAAAATATGCAAATGTAAATTGTTTTAAATAAACCAAAAAAAAATAATCAAAGAGTTGAAAAGTGTAATTTAGATGAAAGCTTTGTTAGAATACCAAATGAGAGTGAAAAAGTGAAATTGGGAGGCTTTTATTACCCCAGAATGGTTCAGTGAACGTCCGAAAACGTGAGCGCCATTGCCACAAAAACTTTTACTTAAAAAAAACCAATGTTTTTTTTATTTGGCCTTATGATGGATTATTCAACAATCTGAAAAAACCATTGACCTCAAAAACCCAAAACTTACCAAAAAGATACTATATTTGAGAAATACAAAACAAGAAAAAGTTACGGAAGCCGAAAACTGTAACCTTTTTGAAAACTATACGGACCATGACAATATTTCTACCAAGAAATAAACCAAATTTTCGCAAAATCCGGCTATGATAAATAGGATATTTCAAATACCACTGCATAACATGTCACATTGCTAAATTTGAATATGAATCAAAAAAACTTGAAACGGAAGTTGTTTTTCTCTGATTAATTTCATACATTTGCAAAGAATGTAAGGCTGGGTTTTTGGCTTGTTTGAATTAAAACAACAATGACTATTTTGATGAATTTGTAGCAATTTTTGCAACACGATAAGCCACTGAACCCTAAATGAGGAAGAAGTCTAAAAAAGTCATGAATTTTAGCAAAAAATTAAACATGTTTTATAAAACTATTTTTTTTTAAATAAAATTTTTAAATATGCATAATTATTTTATTACTTGGGTTTCTAAATACATGTTTTACAAAATCCATTCTAAAGGTGCGTCCACGCTATATCACAAAACATGTTATATAGCAAAGTTACACAACTTGTTGCAAAAAGAGAAGAAATAGTTAGGTTATCATTTAACATTTTTCCTGGTATGTCATCCATATTATATCATTCAGTAACACGGTTATATAACAAGTTGTACAACAAACTTATAACCAATTTCGTTATATAACGATGTTTTGTGATAGGCTATAGTGTGAACGTACGTTTAAAATGATTTAAAATCAAAACAAAATAGTTTTATAGGCCTATAGCACAAATATTAACCATGCAAAGTAAAAATTATCAAAAACAAGCATTTGTTTTTGGTTTTTCAAAGAGAAAAATCTTAAAACAAAACCGATTTCTGATGTCTAAGCAATAAAGGTCCCATAAATCACACCGAAAATGCCCAACTTCCCCACTTGGAAAAACAGGATAAATGCAGCAAAAAACCCAAATGTCAAGAAAACCAAGTTATTATAAACAGTGCTAAAACGTATTGTTATTGTTTTTGTTTTTAGAAATATCTCCCTGCAGGTCCCAAAACAATAAGTATAAAGCTAAAAACATTTTCGAAAAATCAGGCCTATAAGTCTTCAAGAAAAAGCAAACACCAAACCTTGATAATGACCAAATCCCAAAAACTATATTTTGTAAAACTATCTAAATACAACTTTTATAAACACCAAAACCAATTCCTAAAAAACCCCAAAACCAATTTCTAAAAAACGCCAAAACCAATTCCTAAAAAACACCAAAACCTAGTTTAAAAAAAACCCCTCAAAACCAAGTGTATTATAAAAAAACCCTAAACCATACTTTAATTTAAAAAACACCAATTTACCAAGATTTAAAAAGCCCCAAAATCAAGCTTTTAAAAAACACCAAAACCAAGTTTTAAGAAACCCCAAAACCAAGTTTAAAGAAACCCCAAAATCAAGTTTTAAAAAACTCCAAAAATATACTTGAAAAAAAACCCAAAACCACGCTTTCAAAAACCCCAAATCCAAGTTTTAAAAAATTCTCCAAAACCAAGTTTTTGAAAACCCCAAAACCAAATCTTAAGAAACCCCAAAAACTGAGTTGAAAAATCTCCAAAACCACGCTTTAAAAAACCCCACAAAACTTGCATGTTTTTGAAAAATAAACCCGAAATAATAAGTGCAAAAACACCCCAAAACCAAGAGTAAAAAACACTAAAACAAAATTTTAAAAAAAAACGAAAGCCAAGTTTAAAAAAACCCAAAAAACCAAGTTTTGAAAACCCCAAGTTTCAAAACAAGGACCTAAGCTTTCCAGTATACAATCCCAATGGTTTTCACGTTTTTAAACGATGTAACAACATTGTTTTTGATAATACCTTACCAAATCTAAAAACAAAAAATGTGTTATTGTTTACCCAGCATCTGGGTCAACAAAAACAAACATTTCGTTTTTGTTTACCCAGCCACTGGGTCCTAATTTTACCCGAAAATTACTTTCAAACCAACCCGACCCGTCCCACCAGACAAGCGAGTAAAAACATAAAAAGACTACATCCCGAAAAACAAGGTAAAACACTTTAAAAAAAAAAACCAAAAAAAATTAAACCAACGTACCACTTAAAATCGCACTACAGGTTAAGCCTACTTTTCCCTATAAAACGTACAAACACGCACCGAGATCAATTCCAATGGCCGAGGATTGCATTAAAATTCCAGCAAGGGCAATAGCACGGCTGCCCGAGACCCATTGTTAAGCCCGCTTGCGAGAGGGGAAAAGCACAGAAGGAAGCCGAAGTAGGAGCACCGCGCCCGGCATCATTGTATCCAAAGCCGTGATAAAACCAGGCGCAAAGGAGAAAGCAACCACTCACTCCAGACGCTGCACTGCAAATGCCTGATGCCGCGCTCAACGGCACCGACAGACGGGCATTGGCCACACATCGGCCCGTCACGAAAGATGGGAGCCGATCCCCGTTGACAGCAATGCTAAAAAACTATCATCTTTCAATGGAATGCAACGCTAAGTCAGCAGCTGCAGTGCTAATTACGGATGGTCACAGATAACCCTCGGGTCATAGTCTCTTAACATTATCTGAATACCACAATTTAAAAAAAAGTGTTCGGCAATTGTAAAAATTCCCTATTTATCATGATTAGTTCAGACTAGTCAACAATAACCCTTTGTTCTGCTTACAAAAAATTAATATTAAATTTATTTAATATTAAATATTAATGGAAATATTAATAGAAATTAAATGAACTAAATTTCAGTACATGTATTGACTGGTCAGCAATAAACCTCGGTTCACATTATATGTTTATTTGTCTTAAAATTACGAGAATATAGGCTATATATTTTTTTAAATTGTTGTAATTACACGATCCTTCAAATTCAGTTAATATTGAATGGTCAGTAATAACCCTTGGTTCATAGTATGTTAACTCTGTCTTAGGCTTACTATCACCAGAATATTAAACAAAATGTTTATACATGCAGAAAATTTGAAAAAAAATATTAATTATACGAATTCTCAAATGCTGTATTAATATTGACCATAGTAAACAATGAGCCTCGGTTCAAATTATGTTAATTGGTCAGCAGTAACCCTAGGGTAACATTAGCTAACCTCGCAATAACTTTACAATAATATTTCAAAGGCATAACTTCAACATTTAGACTCATATTATAATGGTCAACAATAACCCTGGACCCAAAGTAGGCTATGCCAACAAGTTCCATGACATCCCAGAATGCCCTTCACCTTTGTGGAAGCCATTTTGTTTTTGCTATTTGCAAATTAAAACCTTAGTCAACGTGTACTGTTGTTCCTAGAAACCAGGTGACACACACCAGAAAGTAATGAAAACATTATCCCAGTAGCACCCATGTTATCATACAATTAAACTTGACAAAAATGCATTGGCTAACATTAGTTTCCACCTACACTAACGTTAACCAATGCATTTTTCTCAGGTTTACTCACATCGTGGTATTTAAACGACTTTACAAATTGGTTTATGCATTTCATGCTGTTATTCTCGTTAGCATATTATAATACAGGAAGCATATTTAGTACATGAAACCAAAGTATATCCGCCCCTCTTGAAGCGCCCCCTTATTTCAGGGGTGGAATTATTATTAAATTTGATAAAAACTGCAGGGAGTGGGCCCATGATGCACAAGATATGTAATTATTTCAATTCAATTGTTTACCTTGCTAATCGGCCACTGACAATTTAAAAGAGTGAATTATGTTATGGGAAAAAAGTCAATGGACTACCATACTAAACACATACAGCGCTCCCTCTCCCCGATTTACAAAATATTTATGCAAAAATTGCGAAATTTTAACTGGAAAAAATAAATTTAAGTACCATTAATTGAGAAATCCCAATTTTTATATAAAACAAGGGCAGAGCCATCTTGCCAGCTCTCAGGAATACCTGAACAGTATAATCTCAGAAAATTTAGCGCCATCTGCTGGTAATGAGAGAAAGACTCGCCACTGCAATCATTCAATTTTGTCTTCACTTTCCTTCTATGCAATTATGCTTAGGAAAAAAATAACAAAATATATAAAAATCACAATTTTAATATGGCTGAAATTTTCTGAGATTGTTTAGAACATTTTGTCCACTTGGTGGCGCTTTACGCGAAAAAAACGTATGCCACTGCTGGTCAATATTTTTCATGAAATCATGGTCTTTATATGAATTGACCAAGGTAACTGACCAAAAAAGTAACAGCTAAAAATTACCAAATTCCCACCCCCCCCCCCCTCATTTGCCAAAATTCAACATTTTTAATTGAATCCAGGATTTTTCTGAGGGGGGGGGGGAGCAGAATTCCTGAGGCACAGGCGTAACTAGGATATACCTAAGGGGGGGGGGGGCTCAGACATACCTAAGGGGTATCAGACCCCAGAAGGGGTATATTCCTATATAATTTTGGATCCTATGGGCTGGGGGGTTGACCCCCAACCCCCTCTGGTTACGCCTATGTCCTGAGGGAAGGGGGGTGGGGAAATAGACTAATTTTCCTATGAAAATTAAATTTACAAAATTACAAAAATGTCATTTATTGGAATGCAATTTCTTCGCTCTTGAGAGAGGGGGGCTATCGCCCCTCCACCCCCTGGATCCACCAGCGTTCATTCTTACAAATTATTTAACAATTAAATATTTTAAACCAAAATTGAATGAAGTTAACTAAATTCAGGAATAGCACCCCCCCACCTCAAATTTTTAGATAAATTGCCCCCCCCCCATCCCCTCCCCAGTTGCCCTTTTCCCACGGATTTTTACCCAAAACACAATTAAAAAACCGCAGGAGGAACGAATTTCTTTTTAGCAGAAAAACCTATTTCACAAAACAAAAAAGGGCTAAGAAACAGGTGTAATAGTGGACATGGGGATAAAGTGGCTTCCACTGGTCAATCCAATGTTGGACATCAACAGCAGCAGCAGACAACGGTGATTAGCGGCTAACAAAGGGGATTGTTATCATCTGCCATGATCCCTAGGGACCCAGAAAATGGCTAAAATGCCCTAAGAGAAAGTCCTTAAGAAAGAAAAAAGTCCAATCTTCAAAATGATCATTGCAGACAAATCCTTTCAATCTATGTGTTTTATGACCTGGCTTTTAAAATCTTAATTCTGACCCTCGGGTCAATATGGGGTTAAGCTGCAACAGCGCCCTCACAATCCTTAACGGGCCCCTAAATTACAATGTCTATTTTTTTAAATTGACATTGTAAACTGATGTACTTTTGCGAGAGAAAGTATTTTTATTCAGCCTGTACTTGAGAGAAGACAAAATATCGCATTGATAACCACCTTTTTCAATGTGGAAAGTTGCCTTCTTTTAGGATCTCTATCAAAAAAGGTTCACCTCAAAAGATGCACTACCGGTATATTTTAAATTTTTTGAATGTATAATGTTAACTGATGCACTTTTGTTAGTTGGTCCATTACAAAAATTCTATTCAACCTGCACTTAATTAAAAGAAGACAAAATATCTCATTGATAAATACATTTTTCAATCTGGGAAATTGCATTCTTTTAGGTCCCAAGAAGCAGACTATCTTTCAATTTTATTTTTTAAATTGAAATAATAAAAGTAAACTGGTGCCAATTTTGCCAGTTTCCTATGTCAAGTTACATTCAACCTGTACTTAAAAGAAGCCAAAATTTCACATTGATAAATTAGTTTATCAATGAGAAAAATTGCTTTTTTCTAGGTCCCAATAAGCAGACTGTCTTTCAATATATATATATATTTAAAAATTTCAAATAGTAGGCCTAATTAATTAATACAAATTTCGTCAGTTTCCAATGTCAGTTTAGGGCCTACATTCAACCTGTATAGGTCTACTTAAAAGAAACCAAAATTTCATATAGAGAAATCAATTTTGCAATGGGAAAAACTGTCTCTTTTTAGAAAATTCCTAAAAAAGCAGACTATTTAGGCAAGTCAAAAATGTTATTTTAAATACTAGCACTGGTACAGTAAACTGATGCAATTTATGAGATGCATATGATAACATTATTAGTTTATCTGTAGTAATGTGATAAAAAACCAAAATTTCCTATTCAAAATTCCATTTTTTCATGGGAAAAATTGTCTCTTTTTAAAAATTTCTCAGAAAGCAAACACCATTTAAGCAATTGTTGTTTCAAATATCGGCACTGTAAACTGACACATTTTTATTATTTGAAATACTGATAGGCCTACACATTATAACATAAAACATTAGTACTCTACCTGTAGTTATAAAAAACCAAAACTTCCCATTCGAAAGCAAACTTTTCAATGGAAAAAATTGCCTCCTTTAAAAAAATTCCCAGAAAACCAACATCATTTAAGCACCTAAAAAACATGTTTCAAATATCAGCAATGTAAACTGATGCATTTTTGTCAGGTTTTCATAAACTTCCTATACCCAGCCTACTATTAAGAAAGGGCAACATTCCCCAATAAAAAGCCCACTTTTCAAGGGAAAAAATAATCTCCTTTTAAAAAATTCCCACAAAACAAACTTTATTTAGGCAACTCACAAATATGTTTCAAATACTGTAAACAGATGCATTTTTTTTTCAGGCCCTCATAAAAAAAATCTCCCATGCCCAGCCTAAACTTAAGAGAGGACAAAATTTCCCACTGAAAACCCCACTTTTCAACGGGGAAAATTACTTTGTTTTAGGTCCCACAAAGCAACCACAAAAATGTTCATACATCCTCGAGGGTTTAAAAACAACAGCATTCAAATATCACAAAAAAAGAGAGAAAAGTGGACAAAAGCTGACCCGAAACTCCCCTGGAAACCTCCTTGTGTTGACCAGTGGAAGAAAATGACCATCCAAAGCACCTTTCACAGGTGGGCAATCAAAGCCAATTAAAGGTAAAAAGCGTTCAACACTTTGGTATCACATTAAAAAGACCCCCACATTGCACTTTCATAATAAGGAATAATTTGGTTAAAAAAAAGCCTTTTATCCTAAAGCCTTAGGGGGGAAGGGGGGGGGGCATAAGGGTAACATTATCAGGGTACACCCCTATGTATATGGTCGATTGTAATGCGTGGGATAACTCACTTTTTTAACTATCATTATTATTATTATTATTATTATTACTTTAAAAGGGAAAAGGCAGGTGCTGATTTTGGTTCTCATTCAAGGGCAATATCACTATTATTTAGGAAAGACTAAAAAAAAATTATTTTCCCTAAATTTTAAAGAGAAATTAAAAACAACAGCCCATGAAGGGTCATCATGTGACGTCAAGGGGAGGAGGGACATTCGAATACTTTTTCAAAAGCGCCATCTATGATGAATAAGTATCAACTAACGTTTAGCCCATACTAAAAATGGTGGCCCTTGTTATCTGCCATAGACGCATGGCGCCATCTATGACGAAATTAAAATTGTACTTAAAAATATGCAAAAAATTTTTTTATCAAATGGTGCATTATGGGAGCACTTTTAAAGGGGGTGTATTGACTGTTTGATATTCCATTATGACGTCAGCTATGGCGCTCCAGCTAAAGTACTGCACTATTATTCAGAAAAGACTTTAATTTTTACCCTTAAATTTTAAAGAAAAATTAAAAATATAAGCACATGAAGGGTCATCATATGACGTCAAGGGGAGGGGGAAGGATGAATATTCTTTCAAAAGTAAAGCGCCATCTATGATGAATAAGTTTAAACTACCATTTAGTCCATACTAATAATGGTTGCCCATGTTAACTCATGGCGCCATCTATGCCAAAAATAAGTCAAAATTCTTTTTAGTAAATGGTGCATTATGGGAGCACTTTTGAAGGGGGAGTATTGACTGTTTGACGTTCAATGATGACGTCAGCTATGGCACTCCAGCTAAGGTATTGCAATAATTTCAGAAGCAAAAGATGCCATGTTGTTTTATAAATAAATGTCATAGATAAAAATGGCTGACTTTAGTTCTCCATTTCTCCACTTTTGGCGCTGCCTCTCAACCAAAAATCTTTCTAGACATAATAAAAAAGTTAACTGGTCCGTATTTTAATACGTCAACTTTTAAAAAATTGAAAAGGTTCCCTATAAAACAAAATGGCCGACATTAGTTCCCAGCTTCACCACAACTGGCGCTGTTTCTCACCCCAAATATTCACGGTTTAGAATTCTGAATACATTAGGCCCCTACAACCCATTAAAGCTCCAAGTCTGAACATAGCCCTCTAAATAACCGATGGCCTGACCTTAATACTGAAGTCTATGGGAGACGCAAAACGTAGGAGGCATTATATTTTAGACCTATTATCGTATCGTATCGTTTGTTTTGTATCGTATCATATCGGTTCAGCCATTGGTGAGCATCGTGTCGTGTACGATTAGGTAAACCATAGCCCTCTAAATAACCGATGGCCTGACCTTAATACTGAA
>JAQIXP010001750.1:0-17172 GCA_034700285.1 Proteroiulus fuscus | reverse complement strand
CAGAAACTGGCACAATAACTTGCAAGAAATCCAGAAACTGGCACAATAACTTGCAAGAAATCCAGAAACTGGCACAATAGACATGCAAGTTTTCGTGTACAAAATTAAATTTGTAAACTTAGCAAAAATGCATCGATTAACGCATAAACAATATTTTTTTTTATACCAGTATGATCATTTTGGGTCATTTATATTTTTTGATAAAACATTGAAAATTTAAAAATAAGGTTCAGGAAAATTCCTGATAGGCATAATTCTCACAAGATAATTTCAACTTTGGAAAACAAAATGAAATTTATCCCAGGCTTAATATGCAATGCATTAAATACATTATGAAGTTTATAAAAATAATGATTTATAAATAGTTGACATAAAAATATAGAAAATATATATCTCGCAAAAGAAGAAAATATAAAAATGTTATTACAAATGCTCCAAGTAATGTTACTCAATGAATTTTTGACACATTGAAGTATTTAACCTATAGGCCTATATTATAATGTAATTAATGTTATAATGTTATAACTTTCTACATTTTATAGAAAATGAAAAATTTATAGTCTATAATTTTATAACAAATTAACAGACCAGGCTTATATAAATAATCAATAGGTGTATCGCAACTATATCACAAAACATTGTGATATACCGAAATTGGTTATAAGTTTGTTGGTTATCGTGATATTGATTGATACACCAAAAAAATTGTTAAATAACATTTTTCTTCATCTTTTTGTAACAAGTTGTATAACTTCTACTATACAACACGTTTTGTGATATAGTGTGGACGCACCGTGGCGTGGTGCACACTATCCTAAACAAGGATGATTACTTTAAAACAAGCCCCGTGTCTATTCAAATGCATCACTGCTGGGCTACTTTTAAGAGATAATCTCCCTGTAGAAAGCACGAAAACATTTATAAAAGTCTCCCCAAAAATAATTCAAAATTAAACCACCTGTGGCCCATTGCCTTAATTGTTGACCGGATGAATGGTGACCCCCCCATTATAAGGTCAAGTTGAGTTCACGAAAAAGTGACATTGAACAGGGGGGGGAAATAGTCCCAAAATGATGGCAGGCATGAATGTGGGCCACAACACTGTTGGTGTGGGCATGACGCATGTTTTCAAAGTGGGTTGGAACAACCTGAGGAATGTCGGTGATTTCACTTTCACCTGAATTGTGTTTTAAAGAGAAACAAAAGTAGTGCTTACCTTGATCGGGAAAAAGTGTGAGATATGTGCTGGACAAAATGAAAATCCATCGACAAATGTGTAGCACATTCACATTGAACATAATGGTACCCTCTGATTAAAAACGAGAAGGAAAAGCAGGTCTATGAAGACTACTGTACTAAAAAAACAATGACGTCATTCTTTTTTCTCTCTTTCTCTCTGTGTATGCATGTGTGTGTGAAAACTTTCAGGGTAGAGTTTTGGGAGGAGATATTCGTACGAGATAATAAATGGTAAAAATTGGCCATAGCGATTCCTGGAAATTACAAAGTGCATTTCATATCCTACGTTTGCGAAACATTGATAAAATTAAAAACATATACTTGTGTAGGCCTATCAGCAAACTAGTAAATATACATTTACAGGTGTTAAGAAACTTATCTTGGTGATAAATGAATAAAACATATATAGGTAACTATATAGCCTACACCCCTTTTTTCAGTAATTTGCTCTACCATACATAACGTCAGAAATTTTAAGTAAATGAATGTTACTAACTAACTAAGTTAACATTGCATTTTATGATAAATCCAAGAATCCGATAAAAACAAACAACTGAATAAAAAAAACTGATAAAAACAAGGAACTGCAAAGGGGCAGTTTATAATAATTCTCTACACAAAAATTTTGTTCCAAAATGGGGTGCAATGCACGTGCCAGTTACATTTGGTTTGCAGGAGTATGCACGTGCCCTGAGCTCCATTTTGGAATAAAATTTGTGTAGAGGATGTAGGTTTAATGTTTACAGTTTCTTTTTAAAATTTAAAGGTGGATTGACCAAATCATTCTCAAAAGTCAATTGAAAAAATCAATTGAAATTCCCATGCCTTTTCTAAATTTCCATAGCTCTAGATTACTCCTACAACCACTTTCTTTCAAAGTAGGACTTTCCCTTTAATATTCTTTTTCAATTAATAATAAATCTGTTTTCATTGATTAAATATCACTCGACATTAATCATATAATTCTTCCATTCGAGTTTGCCATTTTCTTTTGCAGTTATGGAGTTTGTAACATTGTAAATATTTATTTATGTACTTTTTATCAATATAACACATAGTATATCGATCTGATAGGAATTTTTCATAACGTTTTCCTGATGTTACAATCGAAAAAGATTCCAGTGAAAAAAAAATACTGCAGTTCACTGCACTCATGAAATCTTTCTATGCATGAAACACACAGCAGTAAATCTGTATTCAAGAAAAAAATTATTATTATACATTTATTTATTTTATAATAAATAATTGGGTTTTATTTTTGAGTGGTAAGCAGGTGAGCTTCACCTGCTTACCATGTTAACAAATGCATTTTTGTCAAGTGGGCTTATTTTTTCATTTGAAAACGGCTTAATGGATTACTTGGATGATTAATTGGTTATAAATTTGAAGTTTTTTTTATGGTCCCTTCCTTCCCCGACCGCTATATAATTTATTTAGAAATCGGTAAACATTAAAAATGTTTCAGCTATAATTGTAGAAAATTACAAATGTTTTATAACACTGCTTGCCCTTACAATTGGGAACACGAATTAGACGATGACCATAATTTCATTTTAAAACATAATCAAATATAAAATTATGAAGTGTATTGAACGGGAAAAACTACTTTTTATGTTAAATTCCCATTTGTTTGTACTATAAACAAATATTTGTACATTTGTTTAGAAGATTTTATCCTACATAACTGGCGCTTTTAGTGGCCGAACAATGAAAAAAAGTCAAAATTAAACTGACGCTAGGTGGCGGGCCGAGTATGTCTGTGGATTATCACTGTTCAATGGATTATTGAACAGTGAACTATCTCTATCTTCTATGAAACTTTATCTCTGTGTTTGGTATTTCAAATGCAATGCTCTGTCAATCTAATAGTCTCTAAATAAGTGTCAATGTTGTTTTGGCAAAATTAATAGCTAAGTTACTTTAAGGCATTTAATTGGGCTTTAATGAATTTCGAATTAACAGACTGTACAAGCCTAATTGGAACAAGCAAGGACCTCCAAGACCAAACTAAATGATGGACTCTGGGTAGTGCCTTGTTTATCCACGCCAACAACTTCATTGGCAAGCATTTTTTTCTTTTACATGCTCACTTCATGTAAATGAAACCGATAATTGTGAATTTAATTTCATCGATTTTCCATAGATAATTTAGATAGAATGGAAACGACAGATGCATCTGGATTTATGGTCATGGACCCATCAGAACAGTCTGCTCCTTCATTCGACTGTGTACTTTGTGATGCAGGATTTGTAACCAAGACTGATTTGCAAGAACATTTTCGTTCCCATGGAAGAGCTATTACACTTCCACCGCGACGTATTCAGGAGATAGCCAGCTTTGGCACACCTTCCTTTTGCGAATTATGCGGTATGACTGCCATAAGCCCCAAGTTTAATTATTTTCCACAACTATCTGATTCTCATTAACTATGTTGGACATGCATCTCAATTTTTTTTTTTTTTCATAAGGTCTTACCTGCATTGGCGTAAGAAACTTTTGGCAGCATTGTCGTAAATATCATCCGGACTGGAGAGGATTGGATTGCTCTTACTGCGGGAAACATTTTCTGCAGAGATCGGATTATGAACGACACGTAGAAACGCACAAAAATGAGAAGGAGGAGGAGAGCGACTTCCTCTGCATGCATTGTAATAACAAGTTTTTTACCGAACATGCTTTGAAATTACATTCGCAAGGACACAAGCAAATTCAACAAATGGAAAGCTCGATGAAAGACGAGAGCGTTCCAGACACTAGTGTAAGTTAATAGCCAAATCTGCAGTAATGAAGACTTTTTCAATGTGACCATAAATTGTTGAAAACATTTTCTAATTTTCTAAATAGAGTGGAGGAAATGATTGTAACGCTGTCCACTATGGGACGTGTAACAGATTTGGGGTGAGAATTCATAACTTTACCATCTTTATCCTTTTTTAAATATGAAATGGAAGTTTAAGTAAATAAAATATTTTGCAAATTTAACTTTTCAACATATCAGATCGTCCAGTCTTTGCATAAATTCACCATTTCTAACTATGTAATTAAATTGGGCAAAATCTTAGCCAACCATATATTCTTAAATATATCTTTCAACAACTGGTCATAATATGTTTTTTTCAAATTTGAAGGCGAAAAATAATGGGGAATAATTTTGACTTGTTAAAAAATGCATTACTTTCAATTTCACATATTGTCTTTTGCAAACATGAAAATGAATTTCAAGCTTGAAGGAACAATTTTGAAAAACAAATGCGGTGCAAAATTTTCAGAAAAGAAAAATTGACATTGAAAAACGCTTTTCTTTATGAATTATGGATTTTACATGTACAAAATGTATCTTTAAGCATACAAGTCATTTGAAAACATACAATCCTGTAACATTGGAGTTGCTCATAGATTATGTGCAGCTCATCCAGATTTTATTATACTAACAGAAAGCCTTTTTTGAAGACGCAGACAAAGATTTAATTTTGTAATTGATTTTTTTTTTGTTGTATATTAAATTTCAGGCAGTAAAGAAACCGGAAATTCGCAGTCCAGCATTTCGTCTAAAGGCGAGCTATTGCAAGTTGTGCCTGTGTCAATTCAACACGAACATAGCTTTGGCGCAGCATCTTGTTACCCATAGCATATTTCTGTGTCTTACGTGTGGAAAAGAGATGACCACTGACTTACGGTTTCGAAATCACCAGAAAGTGCATTTGCATCCAAAGGACAATGTAGACGAAGGAAAGAAGAAAAATGCAAATGGAAGCAAAAAAAAAAAATTAACGACGCAATTGGATTGACTATGAAAAATGCAGATTATATTGGGAATATCTTATTCGGTATGTATTTATGTATAAACCCATTATTAGAAAAGGCTTCTATCATTGTACTGATTTATTCCATGTCCAAGAATGCAGGAAAAATGGCTGAAATTTGTCGGTCAAGTTTTTATTAGCTCAACTAACAAAATTATGGTGTAAGGATGTATACATGACTTTCAAAGGGAATGTTACACTTTGTACAAAATTATGTTTGGAATGAAAGCAGGGAAAGTATTAATATGAGAAATACAATTGAAGAGCTGAGATGAAAAGCCACATGAGTCCATTTTTGCTGAAAATGCCAGAATAACTATGTGCAAAATTTTGGGTGTGAGGTAACCAAATTTGAGTATAGGGTTAAAGTGGACTCAAAACAAGTAGATTCCACTTGAGGGAACTCAAATGTGGAAATGCATCCGAAAATACAAGTTTCTATCCTAAAAATTAAGCTCAGAATTTCAAAATAACTAATTTTTATGTAATAAATCTCTCAAAACACCACCAAGTGAATGCTTTTCAAAAATCACAGAATTTTTGCCATGTCCAATTTAAAATTTACATAGTCAAAATCAAAATTGTTTTGAAATATTTTATTTTTATTCCGTGAATTATTGCATAAAAGGAAAGTGAAACCAAAATTGAACAATTCCAATAGCACCCTTTCTTCCATTATTAACAGATGGTGCTAAAATTTATGAAATTTTACGATTCGGGTATTTGTGAGATCAGGCAATATGGAGCTGCCCATGTTTTACATAAAAATTGTTATTTTGTTATTATACCCACAATGGGTAAGTCCCATCTAAATGAAAAACAACTGTTAGTTTAATATCTTTTATTGAATGAAAACGGTATAAAACATAGCGTAAAAGTGGTAACACAATACAATTGAAAATTTAAAATAAATGCAACAAGTTCTGGTTTTTCAGTAAGTTTTTTTTTGTTGAAATAACATAAATTAATTTGAACATAAAATAATTGAAGTTAAACTACACTTCCATTGAGAAATGTCATAGAATCTTGAGTTAGTCCTGTTACATTGAGAATAGCCGTATTGCTACGGTTCCAAATGTTTGGTTCTGGGCTAATCGATACGTTATGCAGTTCAGTATTCAATGCATCTTTTTGAATTGGTGTAGATCCCGTAGAAGTGAAATTGTTCGCAGCTATTGTTGTCGTGGCATTGGCACTTTGAGAGGAATTTGACAAGAAAATCTCCGTTGATCTTTGAATGGAATCACTGCTGTTAGTTTCCGCCGAGCTTAGGTTAGTAACAGTCGATGTAGAGTTCGTTTGGTCCACGTTTACTGCACTCTCCTTCTTCCAATTTCTGGCTATATTTTCGCTGACCGGCAAAGTCGCCACCGAGGCCATCTGAGTGTATGAAGGAGGCGCACTACCGTACGGGTAACGACTGTCGGGATCGATGGTAACGTAAGTCTTGCTCCTTGTAGCCGATTTATTGACTGAAAGTAGTGGTAAGGATTGATAAGTAAATACATCTTTGCTGTTGGGTAGGGTTCGCATTTCAGTTGAAAATCAGAAATTTCAAAATATATTTTTCATATATTGGTTATTTGATTTTCTGATGAATAAATTTCAATAATAATATGAATTGCTGTCTAAAAACTTAAATTTTCACTAAATTTCTGTTTCATATTTCGGGAAACCCTGCTTGCACAATGGCAACTGAACATCCAAAATTTATTTGCAACTTTAACTTGGACCAACACTTAATTACAAAGTTTCTTTTTATATAAGCCTTGCAATTGTTGGTTTATGTTAAGCCGAGGTTGACTATATATATATTTATTTAATGGAAAATTGTGATAGAGGGTATATCATAAAAGTTTACTTTGAAAATAGACGATTAAAACGGTGATTGTGATTATGGCCATAATAATAAAGGTAGCGAAGCAAGCCATTTTATAATGTCGTTTGCAGTGTAGTTCGCACCAAGGAATGTCTTCTTGTTCTTCCTCATCTGAACCGAATTCCGACTGAGCTGCGGGAAGAAATTAAAAATGGTTTTGGCATTTTAAAGCCATATTACTGTATATCTTCTAATTCCTAAATTCTCTCTCTAATACTGATTCAATGGCTAATTTTTTTGACTGTACTTACTGTTCATACGATATAACTGTGGAATGGAACGCGTTAAATTACGCCCAGACTCTCTGGATTTATCACGACGTGGGGTCAGTGGACTAAATCTATCTAATCTGGTCATCTGAAATTCAAAGGAGTTAAAGTAAATTGAACGCTTCATTATATTTCTGTTTCCAATTTTTATAAATTCTTGCAAAAATATATAGCACAGAAATAAAATACATATAGCTAGAAAATTGAAAAATTTTGCCTGAAACTAATCTTTTTAAAAATGTAGGGTTTTATGGAGGAATTACTGCAGGTATAATACCAAGGTACCATTTTTATTTTAAGAAATTGTTCATTTATCGGAATTTTTAAAATTTTGGGTAAATCTGAACTGTTCAAATTTCTATCACTTGAAGATTCTGAAATGTTGCCTTTAGTTTCATTAGTTTCATTAAAAAGTTTCATTAAAGTTTCATTAAAAGTTTCATTAAAATACATTAGTTTCTTTTATTAACTTACTGAAATGTGAAGGGTCGCTATATCCTTGGAACTCATTTCTGAAAAGTTAATTAAGATAAAAACAGCAAAAAAACAAACTTCTTAAACTTTGTGAAACTGCAAAGGCTAGATCTAGTTGTTAGTGTGCTTTTCTCTTCTACTTATAGACTACTTTTGATTAATTTTCTTATTTGGAAAAATTTTATAATGAAGCAATAGCTATTCTACCCAAGGGCGAGAAATAATTTGCATAAATTGTTGGCAACTATTTATTAAAAATGACGTTTCATCATTAGCGTAATATTTTAATATTTTCAAAAATTCCCTCGAAATTCCACAAGTTGGGATTTCTGCTCACAGATGGCGTTTATTATCTTACAGGTTCTCTTGAGGCATGGTAAGCAGAAATTATGTTACAATTTATTTTATTATCTAATTTACTTTTTAATGTAATTTTTTATTAATATTTTCTTGTACATAAAGTATCAGAGCATGTCTAGTGAGAATAAGGAAGCCGAGTGTTCAGATGATGAATCGTTATGTGAAAAACAAGAAGCCAGGTCATTTCTTCGGGAGAGATTCCTGAGAGCCTTGACCACTTTGGTTGGACAAAAAGCAACATTCCAGATGGCCGGAGAAACGTTGGTCCAAGCAGAATTTGGAGGAATTGACTTTGATTTTCAAGAAGTATTTGTCAAGGATTTATGCACACCATTGGGGTTACAACCAAGCGCACTTTTAAGGGCATCGGACATCGTAAGCATTGGGTTCAAGATGTAAGCATACGAGAATAAACAGTTGTTCTATTATTTAAATATAATTATTTTATTGAATTTAAAACTTACAGATTTATTTCCAATTACAGACTCAGATAGACAAATTTACATTTTATTAAAAATTAAAAAAGAAATTGTGGCATCGTTTAAGCACGAAAACGATTAACTTTTCTTTTATTCAGCCAAGTCATTGATGACTTCCGCAATGGTGTACTTTTCAAAATTCTTCTTAATTGCCTTCAGATCTTTTCTGGTCGCGTGAGACAGATTTTCACGTGTACTACCTGTAAATATGGCACAATAAAATACATTTATAAGCAGATTTTAGGGGAAATCCCCCTCTTCACTAGCACCAATAAAAATTGGGCGCTTATTACCGAGTATGGACTGTAGGTTCAAAGTTACTGTACTTGGAACCATGACATCGACACTAGCTGGAATTTTCCCCTGTAGAGTATATTTCAGGTTGAAAGTTATGCCTTTCATGAATTCAGCGTAAATGCCAGTTTTGAAATATATTCTTACGATGTCATAAGTTGCACTGTTTGATATAGTGACTACATCGTTAAATCTGTCCTGCAATGCAACAAAAAATGATACTAATTTCTAGTTATTAGTGCTAGGGCACATTTTAGTCATCTGTAAGTAAACTGTCTTACCTGAGCCTCTAGAACCTGTCCTTTTCTAGATGCAAACGCTTGTACAAACTCGTGAAGTTCTCTCGCGTTGACCTCTGGATCTGCACATTTTTCGTTTCCCACAATTGCTTCAATTGGGAGGTAGTGTGGGAATGAGTGGCTGAATATTTTCCAGGTGCCATCTTTCAAATATTCCATCTTAACGAAGAAGTTGTCAAACTTGCTTCGTTTGTATTTTGCATCAAATTTGATGTGGATTTCTTCATCGCTCGCGCTAATAAGAGTTGCACCTAAAATTGATAAATGTGAGATTATTTACTGTCGAAAAATGTGTGTGCTTCTAGCATGCGTTAATATATTGTGAATGAACACAATCATGCACCTTGACAAATCATAAAAAAAAGACTTGGATAGTATGATAACACCTTTTAAAGTTTGCACAGCTGAAAGCAACGAAGATTGATGTCGGCTTATGCTTGGTGAATCTTTGGACATGATTGATTCTGACTTACGTATTTTAATTTAGAAATTATATAACTTTTATATAATTTTATAACAAAAATATTTTGAAGTGGTTTTCAAAACTCGAGGTAGGAAAGTTACGGAGCCTTTTCAGTGAGAGTTACTTGCTCTTTTCTTTTCGGGCAAAAGAATGGTTATATTACAAATTTTAATATAGGCCTATTGCCCATTAAATAAATTCTAATAAAGGAAACATTATAAACTAATATTATTTTACATTTTTATTAAGTATAATCTCTGGTAAAATCATATCGATTAAAATATTGCTTTCATCTGGCCTCAAACAGGCTCCGTAATTTATATCGATATTGACATCGATGTTTTCAGCTAAAATCGATTGGCCTTCCTTCGAGCTTCACAATGGCGGTGAGTGTGTTTCTACTTTTGTATGTTATCAAATCCACATCCATCCTAATAATTATCAATAATTAATTCTGCAGCGAGGGTCCTATAATTAGGTTAGAACTTTAAGATGATAATCTGACATTTTTTAAGTGATGGAATAGAGAAATTTAGTTAAATCTGAATGCACAGATCTGTAATCTTGAATCGCTTCCTAAAATCATGAATCGCATGCTGCATTTCTTGTTGCTGCTATTTTCTTTTTTTCGTTAACGGTCTAAATAAAATCTTGCATCATGAGTTCAACCATATACTGATATTTTTTGACTCGTGCGTCTTAATGCCATTTGGTCCTTTTATTAGACTTTGTTTCCCAAATGTTTGACGTGTCCTAACGTGTTGAAAAGCTATGGTTTGGGCTATTTATAAGCCATTTAAAAATGAGTATTTAATTACGCTTATTGATTTTTTTTTAGGAAAAAAAGAAAGTAGCATTTAAGAAGCGTGTCAAGAAGGACCAAGACAAAAACCCAATGCGGGAACTTCGCATAAGGAAATTATGTCTGAACATTTGCGTTGGTGAAAGTGGTGACAGGTTGACAAGAGCTGCAAAAGTGCTTGAACAATTAACTGGACAACAGCCTGTCTTCTCAAAAGGTAAATGAGAGTATTTGTGCCAGTAAACTCGTCAACTGGCTTAACTTCGGACAGAGGTATAACTACCATGTTTTTCCCAGCAAGGTACACCGTGAGGTCATTTGGCATCAGACGTAATGAGAAAATTGCCGTTCACTGCACGGTGCGTGGGCCAAAGGCCGAAGAAATTTTGGAAAGGGGTCTGAAAGTGAGTTGAAACCAAACCTTTGGCAGTTTAATACTCTTTATAGCAGTCACCAAGTTTAAAAGATAAAGAAGTAAGGTCCAGGAAACTGTGAATGTATGTTGAACATTAGTTACCCATAAAGAAATTATATGTTGCACTTGTTGGCCCGAGAGTCATACTTCAAATGGCATGATTCCGGTTAAAAAAAACGTTAAAAGGTGCTAAAGTAAGTACCTTTTCCTAGCAACACAATCCCGCCACACTATCGGGAAGGTTACTTAGGGAAGGTACATTTATGCCATAAGGTCTAGAGTAGCCCTTTCAATCCCACCCGACGTTACATTATTTCTTATTAACACGTCTAATTCCAACTAGGTACGGGAATACGAGTTGCGCAAGGAAAACTTTTCGGACACGGGCAATTTCGGTTTCGGCATTCAGGAGCATATCGATTTAGGCATTAAATACGATCCGAGCATTGGAATCTACGGGTTAGATTTTTACATCGTCCTCGGCCGCCCAGGATTCAATGTAGCCCATAGGAAAGCCAAGCAAGGGAAAGTTGGAGCGAACCATCGCCTTTGCAAGGAGGATGCCATGAAATGGTTCCAACAGAAAGTAAGTCATTTCAGTTTGGTTTGCCGTCATGAATTTCATGAATACCGTCAGTGTGCGTTAATCATTTTATTTGGAATTCTCTAATGAGGTGATAATTTTTGAATTTGTTTTTAGTACGATGGAGTTATTTTACCAGGGAAGAGTACCAAGTGAAGTGTGCTTGCTGTGTAAAATATTTCACTTATTTGAAAATAAAAAAAGATTGTTAAAATTGATATTTGTTTCTGATCAACTTTTTCTGCATTCTATACAGCGAATAAGTTTCTCAAGATAGTGTAAAGCTGTACTTCTATGCAGTTGATTTGGTGGCATCGAGAGGGAGCTCTTCGCTACAAGTTCAAGCGCAATCACAAAAGAAAAAATAATACACAATTAAGGCGCATTAAATGCCGAACTGCAGAAGGCAAAATGCATAGTGGTCCAGTCTCTTTGAAGACGTCTATACACTTCACATTTTTAGATGGTTAGCATCCCCACTAAAAGTTACATTATTCATGAAGTATTTAACCAAATTACGAGAACCAAACCAAATTTACCAGCTTGGGAGCAAATGCAGTAGGCAACTGCTTTATTGAATTACAAACCAGGACTGATTCAAAACGGTGCCAATATCCTTGTATTGCAATTCCTCACCAGTCATGTTAGCAATTCAAGAGTGATGTTCAATCAGAATTGAATTCTTGGCAATCTATTTGCATACCATAATCTTGCTATGCCGTAATTATAGGAATAAGAATTTCAGCACTGGGTCAAGTTCTTGTAGGATGGTTAATTGGCTTGGCCTTAGCCAG
Organism: Proteroiulus fuscus; assembly: GCA_034700285.1. Lineage (NCBI taxonomy): Eukaryota > Metazoa > Arthropoda > Diplopoda > Julida > Blaniulidae > Proteroiulus > Proteroiulus fuscus. The sequence goes on along the minus strand of JAQIXP010001750.1, from coordinate 5,018 downwards.
TTACCAAATCGTCCACCTTCCAGCAAAATTTGACTGCTGTAATGGGGATTCTAACGTGTTAAGAGCCGCTCACTAGCAAGGGATCAATGCTTAAACTTTCAGGAACTGATGAAAGTTTGAGCAATTTTCAAGTCCTGAATGAACAGTGTTTCATTAAATATTTGATCGGTCATCACGGATAAGGATTTTCCCTAAAGATTTGCCTGATATTTTAGGGAGTAAGGAAATCTACCAAACGTTATTTTATTCCTCTATTAAAAATGAATATTTTTTTAAGATTTGACACTTGAATTCAAATTTCATTTGAAATTCCTTCGAATTTAGTTCTGTAACTCGTCGTTGGGTGGCAGCGCCACTTTTAGACAGGAATCTGTCGTCGGAGGTCGCTTCATTTCAGTTTTGAACTTTGAAGAGAGAGGATGTGTTATTTTCCACTTGTGTTGTTTTTTAAAAATGGTTAATTAATAGTTAAGGATTGAACTATTGTGCGAAATGACGGACTAGTATTATGGATATTTACATATGCAGCCAAACTGTATCACCTGTACTAGCAGCTAAAAGTAAGTAAAGGCCGTTTATCATGTCTTAAAAACCGCAAACCGCCAAGCTGAAAACTTTGCGCCTTGCATTTCCGCCAATGTTGGATTTCGTTTTCTCATTAAAATAGCCACAAAAGTTGTGAAGGGCCAACGGTGTGTATTAGTAAACACCAAAACTATACTATAAATTGATATTAACGTTCAAACAGCGTTTTAAATTGCTAATAGGCCTATGCAACAGTGTATGCAGGAGTTTCCCCAATCATTTGGTGCGCTGCCTCCCTCAAAACCCCATTTTCAATTATGGTAGAGGGTCAAAGGGCATACTGCATCTAAAATTTGAATTTTCATTATCGTGCAGCATTATATTTATCTTATCACTGCTGCGGGTTTAGACACTCGCTCGGTTTCAAAATGTTACAAGTATACTTGCAGTATTATATATCTCTCATGCTATCAATCAGTTCATTTTTTTTAAATCAAATGCTTTGCGTTTACAGGGGCGCCCATTAATAACAGGCGTATTTTGGCGTTGTTACCTGGTCATACGTAGTAGTCATCCAGGTTACAAGTAGTTGCAAACAAAACGCGAAAATGCAAAAGTTCTTCACTCGGTGGTTTTCCTGTCCGAAGCATTCCTGGGGGCACTTTCATCTAATCTGTAATTGGAGAGAAAACACCTGGTCCCAGGAAAGCTCCGTAATTTCTTTGATCTTTAATATTTGGTACTCTACCTATTTAGGTAGATCACGAGTGGGTAACCAATTATTAGGCATCGTTATCTAAAATGCCAAAATAGCTGGCGCCACAAGAAAAACGCTCAAGGTTCAGAACTTCAGACCCTGTTACTGGGTAATATCGCCAAATAACGCCGCCGTACAGTGTAATAGTAGGATTTTAGAAAAAATGCTAGTGTTTTCCTAAGTCATCAATACCGAGGGCCACCAAAAATCGTGTTGCTTTCTAAAATTCCAGCGGTGCTCCTCATCACTTCCATCGAGAAAAAATGCCGATGGAGAGTTGAATATCCAATGGAAGAGTGTCTTCTATGTAGGCCCTATTAAGACTATAGTGAAACCTAGCAAAAGAACGGCGTAAATTTCCATTGACTTGTAATTGCCAGTAATGGGATATTTACGCCGTTCTTTTGCTCGGTATCACTATAGTGTATCAATGCATTCCTTTATTCAATGCTGACCTCAACTTGTTGAAAAAAACTTTTTTTTTGCACGCTGAGATAGATCAACTCAACAAATGGGACTGTTGATCAACACTGCTCAACATGAAAAAAGAAAGTCGGCTACATGTACCGTTGACTGCTCAACACATGGACACCAGTTCCTAACGAACCATCAATGTACTCAACAATATTGTTGATTTTAGTGTTGATTAAAGGAATTCACTGAATGTCCACTCATCTTGATGCTGCATTTGTATTTTCCGAGATTATGAATAAGGCTCGTAGATGAATTTTTTTGAAAGTTTACACGAAAAGCTGACATCTTCCCAAATTCTCTATAACAATGACTCATAAATTCTCATTTGTGAGTTTTTATTTAAATTAATGAAGGCCCGATTATTAGCAATTAATGCCATTACCTGTACCTCAGTTGTTATTTATAAATATTATGAATTGCAATGTAAGATCTTATTTTATAATGACAGTTAATTTTATGGTATTACTGCTGGCACACTTTAGAAACACAACTTTCTCTAATTAATGACGCCTCCATTATTTTTCCTAATTAACAATTTGGAGTAGGTCTACCCTGTTAAATCAGCGCATTAATATTAATTTAAAACAGTTGATGACCTAATATTTTGTCACAAGGTAGTTGTGCCAAAATCCAAAATTTTATGTAGGTCCACTGTGGCCCCAGGATTTTCTCTACTGGTCAGGGAGTTTTATGCACTGAGAGTATAACTTGAATCTTATTGAATCAGAAAACTTTTCTAAGCCTATACGAAGATTTACCCCAAAGATTCTAAAATTATCTGCTGCTCAGCCTTGCACTTCTGCTGGTTAGACCAGTTCCAAACTGACAGGCAAGCATTATATATGCATACTTAAAGGGACCGTCCCACATTACCTCAAGCATTTTTAGCAAGAAAGAGGATGGAAAGAACAAGAAGAACATAGAAATTTAATTTATAATTATACCATTCAACTGTTATGAATTTTGAAACATGCTAATGTGGACAATAATCTCGATGGTTGATAGTAGCCATGCTGGAAGTCATTTTGTCAATCCCTCTAGTAATAAACTTGATTGGTGTACAAGTTTTTGCATAAACAGAGAATACCCATAACTATTCCATAGCTATAAAGTGAAGCCAACTTGAAACCCCCCTTTGTAAGCAGCGCCATTCTGCATGGGTGGGGACTTATTATAAAAAATGGCGCTTATCATAATTTTTGGATACATCGGGATTTCTGAATTACGGTAGATGAACTGCTTTATTATTAATAAGACTACCCTTCTTTTAATACAGTAAGATCTTAATTTTAGGATTCTTTTGTCACAAAGTGGGACTGTCCCTTTAAAACAAATGTCTGACCCACAGCATTCTAATTTCTAAAGTGCTGTCAGATAACAGGAACCACGAACCAAAAAATTGGTGAAACTGGCTAGGTATAGGGAAGAGCAACAATGACCCAAGACCGAATGTCATCTACTGTAAGCTTATTTTAGCTTCTTGTGAAGCCAGTATTAAAAAGGTATAATTAAACGTTTTAACCACTTAAAAGATATTAAAATTCATGAATGGATAAAATACATGTACACGGTGGAGGATTGAAAGTGCAATAAACTTATATATTCACAATCCATTTCATTACCGAATAGGCTGTAGGCCTACATAAAAAGTTGAATAAATAGGCAACGTGATTTGTATGTGCCACAGGGATTTCTTTGTGGGGTGGGACTATTATTACAATATTAAAATCAAAATAATGCTTTGGAAGTGCAGTGGACTTGAATGTTGTATGAAGGTTCCTGCACTTTACCCTTCATGTCTGCTTAAATTTTGCTCAAGTTTTAAGTCAGGCCTATAGTTAAAAAAAATTCAGCCTAAATAATTTCCTCTTAACGGCGGCCCTTTTATTTTCGACATTCTTTTTTGAATTTAGAACAAGTGCACGCGATGTCGTTCTATAGTACCGTATAATTATTTATTCTAAAATGGCGGCAATGTGTAGGCCTATTTGTAATACCGGAAGAAGTAAATGTTATTGATTTTAACTAGTACATGTATTACGAAGAGATGTATCAGCAGGATTTTGTTTTTTCTAAGTTCATTTACACCGTAGTCGCTATGATCCTAAATTGGACACGATTCCCCCACGGCCATTTTCGTCTGAAAAACGATAATGTAACAGAACAATTTGAACGTTTGAAATGTTTTGACACGGTCTTATTAATCGTTTTATTTCACCTTAAAATGATGGAACTCTTTGCTTGTTTGGAAAAGGTATGAATGTTGCATGAAGGTTCAATGCAAATACATTAATAATAACATTTGATTAATTGAATGCTATATAGGAAAATACTGTTAAACGGCTATATATATAGTGCATTCCAGCAAATGAAATGCAATTGACACATTTTGGAATATTCAAACATTTCGTGAGAGTATAGTGCGACTTTTACTATAGGCCTATACCGGTATATAGCAATGCACACTTGTTATAAGAGAGTGAGACATGATGTCCCTAAACTTGCTTTCCTAATCTGACAAAAGTCTCAACTCAAGTCAGAAAGGTAGTTGGAAAGTTCCTAAAATTCCACAGTCGCCATTTTGTTCCAGTCCGTTGTTGCAACTATATGGACTGAACAGATGAAGGGAGCAAAACATGACTATATATAGTTCCTAAATTGCATACGATTCTGACACAATATTTGAAAATCTGTTAATAATTTTTAGTCAGTTTGGGATAGCATGGAAAGGGGAATGAAACCCTTAAAAATATTTTTTCTAACGGATGATATTCTGTAAAGAGTTCCGAGTAATCAATACACATTTTTAAATGCTTTAGTGTTATCTGTATAGGTTTATATGTATTTATTTTTTATATTTATTATTATATTATAGGCCTAGGCCTATATATTTATATATAGGCCTATAGTATTTTCCACGTCCCAGTTTGTGACGTGGAAATTCTCCCAATTTCATGAAAAATATTGGCCAAAGATGGCATCCATTTGTATCACCAAACGTGCCACCAAGTCTATACACTATATTAAAATCTCAGAAAATTTCCGCTATTTTCCGCATTATCAAACTTTTTTTAATACATGATTGCTTCATTTTTCTATATACAGTATTATTGCATAGGCCTAAGTATACTATAGAAGGAATATTATAAAGTGAAGTCAAAAATTGAATGATGATCCTTTTTGCTTATCTATCTATCTATCTACTATATATAAAGCGAGAGATGCACGTGTATCTATCCATTTTGCACGTGTGTCTCCGTAA
>JAQIXP010001749.1:0-17178 GCA_034700285.1 Proteroiulus fuscus | reverse complement strand
ATGCTCCTTGGGCACCCACCCACCCTGTCACTTTTTGTCATCATCAACATTGAACCACCCACCCACCCAAAAAAATGATGTCATTAAAGTATAGCCCCTTACTGTTTTAGTTTATATTTCGCTAGTAATTACTAAAAAATGAACTGTTACTATTTTTAGATGCACTCGCCAGAATAACAAACTTTAACCTTGTGTGCATTGAAGATCCGAGAGAAAAAGTAGATGAGTTCTAGAAACTTGAATAGCAGTAGGCCTATTAAATACCAACAAAAAAGCATGGCAGAAGCAGATTTCTATCGGTCAAGTGGAAAAAAATTTTCAAGACATGGTCACGTCTTCCAATTAAAGTTGCTGATGATATTTATGAACAGAGGCTGTAAAAATGGATACCAATTCAATCTGGGAACTGAAATCGAGGGAGCCAAAGCATTCGATGATATAGTATTTAAATACAAAAATGAAAACAACGAGACTGAATATCGGTTTGTCCAAGTAAAGCACAGGCTCAAAGAAAACGAAGCAATACAATATTCGCATATTTTAGGAGGAACTAAAGAAGACAAAAAAGGTGATTTTCACCTGCAAAAGTATTTCGAGTCCTATCTTACCATCAAGGAAAATGGTAAACCTGACGGAATTTTCCCAGATTTAAAACTTAAAGACTTGATTCTCTACACAAACATTGGGTTTGATGATACAGAGTTAAATAACAAAGGGATAACACTGGAAAAGTTGGAAAAGGATAACATTTTAAATGACGAACAAATAGGAACCAAAATTCCTCAGCGTTATAAATTCAAAAAATTTCCTAAAGTTGAAAGGGAAATATTTTATGCTTCCGAAGAAAACCATCAATTGGCCAAACGTTTAATAGAATGTGCTGTGCATAAGAAACCTGTCGACCTCAACAACAATTTTTTCAAAAAATATCATCATGCCTTATGCCTTGAAAGCATAATTGACATCAGTACAAAAAAGTTTCATGACAAATTTATTTCTGATGAAGGATTATCCGCCAACGCCAAAACCTTCCGTAAAACGTTTCTTGTCGCGGGTCTACAAAAGAATGAAAATGAAGAAGAATTTTGGATGAAAATAAAAAGCAAAGTCTTAACTTTAAGCAAAACTTTTGGCCAATCTGACAAAGAAGCTGAAAATCAACTGCCAAAGGACCGTGTTAATGATGACTTGATTGATGGATTCTTAAGTCTTTTGGTATTTGCAGTACACCAACCCAACGAGAAGCAAATGGATGCTATCATTAAAAAAGAGTTACGCGATGAGTTTAACCTTCTCAACAGTACAGAAATAGACAATAAATTTTACCGATACATGTGGGAATGGATGACAGAAAGTCACGGGAGGTTTTTGTCGGAACAAAACATGAAACACTTTTTTGAAAAATCAAAAAATCAAATGCAAAAGTTAAAGATAATTGGAATTACATCAGACAATGAAGAAAAAAACCTAAATAATGGAGATTTTTATGAAGATGTCAGTGAAATTGAGGACCACTTGAAATCTGAGGAATGTGTCATTCAAATTGTAGCACCAGAATGCACCAGCTTGATTTTCATAAAATTTGTACAAGCATTAGATAACAGGCAGATCGATAGTTTTGCAGCTACCAGCATGAAACATTTGATAGCTAACCAAGAAAAATTCCTCGCAGTATTTGATTCTGATGAATGCTTCACATTAGTTATTGAATGGGAAAGTGAAAGAATGCCCAAAGAACAATCCCAGACCATAAAGAAAAAGGCAGAACGTCTATTCCAGGCAATGGACAGCAAAATCAAACCAGAAAAGAAGCAAAAACTAATCCTAATTACATCCACTGATGGAGAATTGAAGCAAGTTAGTTCCAGATTCTCATTGCCTTTCAAAAGTGTTAATGCTGACAAAATCGATTTCTGTGACTTGACAGATTTGGCAAAGGCAAGGATTTTGTCCAAAAGTGTCAACTTCCAGGAATCAAGAATAACATTAAAAAATTTGTTGGAAAATGAAATGAACATAATCAGTAATGGATTCTTAAATAAATTAATCAATGAAGAAGATATAATCATAGGCAAAAGAGTTGGCAATTTGGAAGAAATTGAATTCTACTATATTGAAAGAAGTTTTCAGCAGATTCAAATGACAATTGAAGAAATCTTTTCAAGAAAAAACAATGAAGACATATTTGTAATTGATGGCACAAACAAAATGGAATTATTACAAATACTCACAAAGGAGAAAATTTGCGAATTTGGTGACAACGAATACAGAAACAAGATTTGCAATATAATCACAGTTCAAAACTATGCACAATTTCTTGAAGCCTGCAAATATCTGTCTGGAAAAAATATTCATCTTTTCATCAAAACGCTAGACAAATTTGAATGGATTCAGTCTTTTGGAATACCATTCAGCATTGTTTGTGAAAATGACTTGATTATAAGGGCAAATGAGAAAAATACCGTTATTGTAGGAGAACCAGGAATTGGCAAAACAACAGTGTTTAAAAGGATTGCATCAAAAATGAAACAGAAATATCCCAATTGTTGGGTTATTTTCATATCATTGGGAGAGTGCAAAAGCCAGCTAGAAAAGCATGACTTGCAAACAGCTGACAATGTAATCAAGTTTATCATTGCAACACAACAGTTAGAAAAGCAAATAGAACAACGACTGCTAAAAACAAGAATTATGTTCAGTGGTAAAACTGTCTTAATTTTGGATGGTTTTGATGATGTAGATTCGTCAATGCATGCTAAAATTAAGTTAATGCTGAACAGTTTAAAAACAACTAAATTAACAAGTGTGTGGCTATCTGCAAGATTGCAATTTCAAGATGGTTTCATTGATTTGGCGGATTCTCTTTCTAAGCATTCGTATATACTAATATCGTTTAGCATAGAAAATTACAAGACATTTCTACAAGCATACTGGAAGAGACACCTTCAAATCAGAAATACAATTAAATGCATAGATGAAACACGTTTGAGGTTTTATGTAGAATCCCTACTTAGACAGTTTATAGAAAGTACGAAATTTCAAGCAAATGAGATTTTAGTAAATCCGTTACATGCCCACATGCTTGCTGAGGTGTATCAAGAGGACGTGGAGAGATTTCTCCTATCTGATACAGCTGACTGGCAACTGAAAATATCAGCGATAAATGTTCCCAATTCCATTATACCTATTCAACCTATTGGACAAATAGTTTGTAAGACAGAATTTAATTTGCTTGAGCTATACAAGCAGTTTGTAAAAAACAAGTTTAAACTCTGTATCCCTGAAAAAATGTCATTAGATGACGAAGTTATGAATGAAATGTTTGATGTTTACACTGTTGACATGGCAAAACGGCATGAAATTATAGCCCTCAACATGCTATTTAGTGGAAGAACAAAAGAGATTTTTAATATAGAACATGCAGAATCTGTGTCTGTGGCAATGAAAAAAATTGGCATTATACAGACTATAAATGGAGAAAACAAATTTCTCCATCGTTCCTTCGTTGATTATTTTGCTGCCGAAAAAATCGCAAAATGTATAAAAATGCATGTGTCAAATGAAAAAAAATATGATAAATTATTTCAAATACTTTCTAACATAATCTTAAACGAGTCTACTGAAATGCTAAGACAATTTTTAGATATCATTTTAGCAAATGATTCAGAAATTCACGTGGCAGTTTTACATGGTGATGATGAAAAATTCAAAAATATAATAACACAGAATCCAGAGAAAATTTCAAGTAGAGACCTTTTAGGCAGAACCCCATTACATTATGCATGTCAATACAACAGAATCCACATGGGTGACTACCTTATCTCAAATGACCCTCAATGTATTAATGCAACAGATAAATTCAATTTAAGCCCCGTTTGCTATGCACTTGCCAGTGCAAGTTACACACTGCTAAAGCTTTTACTAGAAAAAGGGAAAAATAATGACAAATTCCTCATATCGCTAAAACAAATGTTGAAGATTTTTGGTTGGAGAAGAAGAAATTCTAGTCAAAATGCTCAAAAATTAAGTCAGTTTGCTACTGATGAACAGAAAGATGCAATATTCAGTGATAGTAACTATGATAAATTATTTATGGATGCAGTAGAAACCTTTCAATATAAATCATTTCCTGTCTTTTTTAATTTTGCTAATAAAGCTAGGCAGAAGGAAATGTTATTACAGGATAACTGCAAAATAATAAAGAAGTGGTTGAATGAGAATCCAGCACTTATATTAACTACCCTGAATATGTGCATCGATGAGACAATTAAAGGTGAAATTAAAGATCAAATTTGCACTTTAGGTGAGTACAAAAATGAATTTAGAAAGCTTAGGAGTTCTAATGAATTAGAAAACCCTAACTTATTAATCTTCGTACAGTTAATAAATAAAAGACAGTTCAATATTTTTTGGACAGCAGAGGAGTATGCCAAATACATCAACCACTGGATATTAAAGAATGCACCCGCTGTAGTGTATACACTTCTAAATATTTACAATCCTGAGGGTCAGTTAGCACATCTTAAGTATGTAGAGTATTTCGATGCTCTAATATTAAACCATTACTTTTTCTGGGCAATTCAATTGTTACAATGTTTCCAGACTAAGCAACAGAAAGAAATTGTACAAAAAACAAAATGGAAATTAAAAGTGAAAGAGTCGTTTCTTGCAAATGATATCATGAACTTTCACTTGTTATTTGTTAACCTTAAACTTCCTCAACTTCGTAAAGAAATTCTAAAGCGCATTGACTACATCAATGCATTTACTGAGGCAGTTAAAAAAAATGACATAAACAAGTTGCTAATGCTCTCTTGGTGTACTGATTTTGAATGTGCTGAGCTAACAAAAGCTTTAAGTGATGAGCACTACATTAAGCTGTTCCACCAGAACATAAAAATGTTCGAAGACCTCTTTATTTTAGTTCATTTCTCAGCCAATCGTGAACGAGAAGACGTTTTCAAAAGCACTGCATGTCCAGATTACATACAAGAGAAAATCCAAAATCGCGAATTTCTCAACCTTCCCAAAGAGTCCATCAATGAAGAAAAGATTTTGGAGGCATTTATCTCCAAAAAAATTCTCACAGATTTACCAATAAATCAAAGTTGGTCAATATGGGGAAAACTTTTATATACCCTAATTAAAAATATTAAATTTCCACCAAAGCCCCTCACTATCTGGTTATGAGGACAAATTACACAAAAAAACATGCCATCAAGTAACCATAAAGAGTAATTTAAACGTTTAAACATTAATCAGAACCCATGTTATCTATTTCAAATGTGTACAAATCATATTTTGTTTTAAAATTTTTAAATGTTTTAAAAACAGCCTTCATGTGTAAAACGTCACTAATTGTTAATAAAGAGATTGTTTTTATTGCAACTACAGACATTTGAACCTGTTTTTAATAGTTTAAAGTTTCACAATGTACCATATTTTATCACTGAATGTACATTTGGTCTAAACTCTAAACATTTACCAAGAAATTAGAACGATCTCATCAATTTCTATATCGATGGCTTAATACAGAAGTGGTGAATATGTTATTTGATAACATGGCAAATTCACCACTTCTGAATTAAGCCATCAATATACAGAACTTTTCTTTAAAAATGAGATTGAAGGTTAATCTACACATAGTATATAAATAATCATCAGCAATTTAGATTTTGTATTATTAATCAAGTCCCTTAATTTTTTTATGGAGAATGTTTGCCCATACTTGCAAAAGTTAAGTAATATTGAAAGCGTTTTTTCAATGTAAACACTAGTATTTGAATTAACCGTTAATAAAGTATATGTTTGAAAATATATTTATTCTAATAAATGACGCATAGTTTATTATTTCAAAATCACTTTGGCAGTGCCATTTTTTAAAGGGCATGTCCCTATTCTTTCACAGGGGTAGGAAAGATGACAACATCCAACTCATCTTTTACAATTTCAACTGGAATTTTTTGGAAAATTCCTTAATTTAGCATTATTTTCGCTAAAACATCCATCCGAGTTGAACATTTGTGGCTATCCCAAAAAGCGGTTATTTCAGAAATGTGGTAGGCACCCCATTTAATAAAGTTGCGCATACCATCAGTGTGGTTTGGTACCATATATAGTATAATTCCAGCACACATTCGGTTCAAAACCAACACTATTTTAAGTAATGAAACGAGTATGGCCTACATATGACTGTATCATCATGTCTTCATTAAATATTAGATTTCAACACAAAATATAAAAATTAATGGCATTGTGACTTACTCTTTATTAAGACAGATTCAATCCTCTTGTGAACTTAGTTATGAAAATAGTTAACTTTGCTGTGACTGAAATTAACAGAAATAAGAATTAATTAATACATTCAACAGCTCCGAAAACTAAATGGACATATACTAACCTGTTGCCCAATAATCGTTTGAAAATTTTGCTCAAAATGTTTAGCAGCTTAGCAGTTGAACATTTGTGGCTATCCCAAAAAACGGTCATTTCAGAAATATGGTAGACACACCATGCTTACCATCAGTGTGGTTTGCGTACCGTATATAGTATAATTCAGTACACCTCCAGTTCAAAACCAACTATTTTAAGTTATGAAACGAGCATGGTCTCATTTAATACTGTATCTACATAGCTTCATGAAACATTAGATTTTAATACAAGATATATAAAATAATAGCATAAGACTTACTCTTTATCATGACCGATTCAATCCCCTTGTGAACTTAGTTGAGAAAATAGTTAACATTGCCGCGACTGAAAGTAATAGAAATAAGAATTAATTGATACATTCAACAGTTCCAAAACTAAATGGACATATACTAACCTGTTGCCCAATAGTAGCTTGGAAATTTTGCTTAAAATGTTTAGCAGCTTTACTTAGAGGATTAGTGAAATCATTGACAATCTCCAGCACAAAAGCATTTTGATGTACCAATGATTGCCTAATCAACTACCGGTACCATCCCATAAACATGAAACACTAAATTGAAATAAGCTCAAATTCCTGAGAAGATTGATTAAATATATGTATGAATATTTATAATGCAATGAATTTACAAATTCTTCGCCCGAAACATGTAACATTTTTTAACAAAACTGTCATGAACAAAGTTTTTAAGAAATGTATACCGCCGATTAACATACAATAGCAATTAGCTTTGATAATTCTAGAATTATCAAACACAAAAAGGAAAGAAAAAAAGTCAAAACCTTCTTCAAACTCCTATGCTTGTGATTTGTATTTAACTTATCATATCAAAAGTGTCAAAATATTTTTTTTAGGGAAATTTAACTTGCTACATTTTAGAAGTTAATAAAAATTGCATATGTGTTGACTTGAAGGAACTATTAAAATTATAAAAAATTGTGAAAGAAATACAAAATTACTAGCAAATATAAAAGGTCAAGAATGATTCCTAAAATAGTTCAGGTAAACAATTATCAACTTTCAAGAGAAAGGATACGTATCACTACACTGTAATTCAAATAAGCAAAGATGATAGGTGAAAAAAGAGGATACAGATTGCTCATTAGGGATTTTGGAATAACTTTAGGGTTCCAAATAAGGCCTACCCATATCCACTAATTTGGTGACCTTTTCATGAGGAATTATCAGCAAAAAAAATGCCAAACACAATACGGAAAACAAATAGCAACCTAATATGTAAGTAATGATTCTTCCCTCAAAAGTAGCAGGTATTCAAAACTTGAAATGAAAATATCATGTTTGGAAGCAAATAAGTACAACTTTGCACCATACCAAAATTTTAAAAAAAAAATTCTATTTTCCACGTGGTTAATAAAATATTATTGGGAAATTACATACAAACGAATGATTAATTACAGTAGTAGCTTGCTAAATCATGTATGTTATCAAATGCAAAATGAAAAATCATAACTTAAAGGTAAACAGAAAAAAAATAAGGGCTGCTTTAAATAAACCTACATAATGCTTACTGCACTCTCATTCTAAAAAGTATTTCATAAAAGCTTCACATCATGCAACAAAGCCATATGAAATTAATCACCCATTCCCAACCAATTTAGGTTTAGCATAAGTATATGCTAATAAGTATCATGTTCGGGAGTCAATACTTTTAAGACATTCCTCTACGACTCTAAGACATTGAAGGGGTTGTTCCGCTTCACTATATTTAAAAATTATGAAGCCCTCAAGATCTAATACAGCACCAACAGTGCCATCAACAGGTTCCAAAATTAGTCCCCCTTTCATGCCCATTAGCCTAAAGCCTCGATTCCCACCAAAAGTCTGCCTTTGTCTATCGGCCGGCGTCGTAATTAGGCAATTCCATTCCTAGATAAGCAGCACTTATCTAAACAATGTACGATATCAATACCAAAACTTCATTTTAAAGCCAAGATGTGATGCACTTGGTTACAATTACAGAAATTGTAAGGTGATAAATTTAACTTCACATATACTGACTAAACTCTGGCTTTTCAAAAAATGTCAGTTTTTTGGTGTAAAGGAATTTAATAACCTGTTCAATGCTATCACTATAGCAAAATTCCTTAATGTATAAGCGGCTCCATTTTCTTTTTTTTTGTCTGTGCAAAAATTCTATCTATAAGCCGCGGCAATACACTTGCAGCGTCAGAGCACCTTATTAACTATTAACCAGAAGCCTTTTCTCAAACTTTAACATTAAAAAAGATTTAATATTAAAATTTTTTTGAACTCCTTCTTATGAGATATCCTTGTGTGTCAAATAATTCCTTATTTGCTTTGTTTCCTTGTCGAGAGATTGGACTATTGAGGGCAAACACTTTTTTCCATAGCAAATCCCAACTGAAATTCTAAGACACGAAACCTATAGTCATTTGGCAGACTTTCCTACCTAATAAATCTCAGGTGAATCTAGTGAATTGTTAGGATGAATGCAATGAAAAAAGTTAGGTGTTTAGGTTGTCTTAGCCCTTATCCCTAGTTAATCCCATAAACATTTAGGGATAGCATACAGTTATGCATTATGTAGGTGTATTCAAAGCTATATTTACCTATCTGGCACTATTGCCCTTTGAGTTAAAAAAATTGTCTTTTAATTCAAAAACATTTCCAAGCATCAAGATATAATATATATGGTAATAATAAAAGTGATAATAGAAAAAAAAATGCTCATTGGATAAAATAATCTTTCAAAAACCACCATATTTCGTCTCCTGTTAACTTAAGACTAACCCTTAGCTGCAGTATCAACAATAATGAAACAAAAGTTTTGGTCTACAATAAGAAGAGATTAAAAATAAACTCTAAAGTTTCTTATTTTCATAAGCAGTTCTTTTGGAAGAATTGGGAGAGTAATGGAACTGACTTAAAAACGCTAAAGGTTGTCAGAATGAAGTTTAAGTAGGCAAAATAACATGGCCTTATTACCAACTACTCATAAATAGCATAAAAAATAACTGTGGTAAAAAATTTTACCGAGCACTAACTGCGGCGCCACATGAAGATACATACGCTACCGCTTCCGTCGACAACTTTTCTTGTGCTCTTTTTGCCAATGGCTCTGTTGGCATTCCAAGCTGCAATATGAGGTGTTCCAACAGCAGTGATAAATGGCTTCAGTTTCACAATTGTAACACTAAAATAAGAAAATGTAGAATACAAAAATGAAGTGAGGAAACAATGATACACATAGGTAAATGGATTTCAGGTTATCTCTTTTTCTTTACCCATTGCTTCTTCTTAGTTTCTGATATCAGTTGCTGGTGTTTTTCTGCGATAGCTTGGATCTCCTGCTTATGACTAATCTTCAAATTTTCTTCAGCTAACGCATGGACGCTCTCCGTTTGTTTTTTGAAAACGGAAATAGCGTCTGCTGTCGCCTTAGCTTTCTCCTCTGTGAAACTTTCCTCTAACTAAATAAATAATATCTTGCCTTTTAATGTATTCAACTACCTGGTAATACTGAATGTTAAAAACTATCCCATTTTACCTCAAATCTAAGACTTTCCAATGCTTTCTCCTTTTCAATCTTGAATTTGTCCACTAGGCTTGTCTCCTTCTCTTTTACCGCTTCGTTAATGGCATTGATATCGATCAAAGGAGCAGGAGGCGTCTCGGGGTCGGTTTGAATACTCTTTGCATTACGCTTTGGCTACATGAAAAATAAAGAGTGGTGGCTATTCACTTTAACGTTTGAAGAAAAAATATTTCAATATCGGTATAGCGATGGAATATTTCCAAAATTCAATGTATTTAATTCAGCTAAAATGGGAAAAAATATTTATTTTGCAAATATCGTGTAATCAAACATACCATATTCAAAGTTTGTGTGCCCACAGATACTTGTACACTGACAGATTCAACTTGACTAGAAGATGAGACAACGTTTAAATCGTCCGGTGTAGGCGTCTGTCCAAAAACGAGAAATTTCAAACATTAATAAGTTGGTTAAAAGGGGATAAAATATACTTAGCATGTAAAAAGCAGCATTAGACATACTTGGATGCTACCAAGATAAATATACGCTTAGGCTCGCAAGTCAAAATACAAAGCTCTATAGCGACTATTAACCTGTTCTCCACTAACTAACATTTCCCTCCATTAAATTCTTATATTGGATATGTAAAATATAATCTGGCTATCTTAAAGAAAAAAGTAATTGTAATCAAACTACGGACTATGTTGTAGGCATATATATACTGCAGACAGCAGAGTGCAAAGTTTGATGGTCTTGTTAAATTTTAAAAAGGGTTAAAGAAAGCAGCTAGACAGTAAGACGGATAGGTTGTCGCCGGCTTTTTAGTGGTACTGCAACGGTATTTGCCCGAAAGAAGCTATCCAAATAGAAACAAAAGATTTAAACAGGCTACATACCCTTCTTTCTCTAGTGACTTTCAAGGAGATTGATATAGGAGACTGGTGATAGGAAACCGTTTCGCTGTCCTTTTCCGTAACAGTGGAACTTCCTTGCGATTTTGCATTAGAATTCTGACCATCTATATTACTTCTCAGATTAGCGGAAGATTTCTGTCTGGGCATTGGCTCATCACTTTCAGAAGCATGATTTGAAGTTTCACTTATAGGATTATTGCTCTTTTCTGGAACGTTTGAGTTTCTTTGAGGCTTTTGGGATTTTGTTGGCACTGCACTCGTTTCAGGCTTCTTGATGACTGAAGCAGCCCTGGGGATCATAATTCGTCTTTTGGGAGCCGGTTCATCGATTTCATTATTTCGGCTTAATTTTTTGGTGACTACGAGGCCAGTTGCAGTTTCCGTTTTAGAGGTTGCTTTCAACTTTGTCATAGTATCGACAACGGCTTTCCTTTGTCCAATCTCTTTCACCGTAGAGCACCCTTCAGCTGCTATAATTGTTTTATTTGGACGCTTATCCTCCTTGTTCTTGCCATTTAAGTTTGCATCTGCCGTTTTTGAATTTGAGACTTTCACTGACCTTTCCAATGGCAACCTCGTCCCTTTGTTAATCTTTAAATAGTTATATACTATTTGAGAAACATCAGGAAGATCAGTAGAATCCTTTTTTGAATATGGTTTGCATTTTCCAGTTTTATCTTTATCCTTTATTGTCAAATCAACAGGACTTGGGCAATTGTTTCTTGCAGCTTTTAAATCATTAATTTTTGATTTCACTTCCAGGTCTACATTTGAAGAACTCGATTGCTTTTCCGCCATTGAAATTTCCGCAGCATTTGAAAGTCTTTCACTCTTTCGCTTGGATGCTTCTGAATTTCCTC
The DNA here is from genome assembly GCA_034700285.1 of Proteroiulus fuscus. Taxonomy (NCBI): domain Eukaryota; kingdom Metazoa; phylum Arthropoda; class Diplopoda; order Julida; family Blaniulidae; genus Proteroiulus; species Proteroiulus fuscus. The sequence goes on along the minus strand of JAQIXP010001749.1, from coordinate 5,457 downwards.
CATTTGATGCAAGTAGAACATTTTGCTTGGACTTTATCGAGTTTTTATTTGGATTGGTCTCGCTGGGTTTGATATATCGGCCTAAATGGTTCCTAACGACCTTCTTTCCCGCCATTAAAGGTTCCTTCAAAATCTTAGGCTCTTCTTTCTTCATAAGGTTTGTGCCTTTATCTACAGCTGTGTCGTTCAATACGGATGAAGCCGCATTCCCATTCTCTCTTTTCAAGGAATTTAAATTTCGATTTGGCACCGCATTGGTGGATGAATTCTTATCCAAGCTCAGAGATCTTAGCGTTCTTTTCGATTCCTTTTCAAAATCAGATTCACTTGATTTTATTTCGATAGGTGGAAGCTTTTTATGCGATTTATTTTTTTTGGGAATTGTTACATTGGAGTCGTTAGCATGGACACCCGACTGCAAGATTCTACTGGCAACATTTGTTTGCCTCCCTGGTCCTCTCTTTAAAGGCACAACCGATTTGGAAGACACAACAGAGCTAACTGAACTTCTCCTGGTGACACGGGGCAACTTACTTGAAGGTTCGTCATCACTGTATGCATCTGAATCATCATCGTCACTTATAAATCCAGATGAAGCACTAATGACAAATGTACAATTTTGGGAGAGAAAAAAAATAAACACATTCATGCATTTTAGCCTTAAATTTTCAAATTCACTTTTATTTTAACTGAAAATATCATTAAAAAACAAGCAAATTAAAATATTCTCACCTTTGGTTGCCTTTCAACCGCTTTGCAATCATTTTTTGATGTCTTTTCAGCTCATCGCACGCCCTTGTCCAAGATTTCGATCGCTTAACTCCCAAACTGTTTGGACTAGAAGTAATTGGTTTTATGCAACTCTTTTCAACATTGGCCCTGCGGAAGAAAATAAAGAGTTTAAAAGGAAGTTTGATAAGTTTTGATCGAGAATTGCAAACTACATGAGAAACTAGCCACTTGCCTCTCGTGAAGCCCGCCAAAGAAACGGACATCATATGTCTTATCAGCATTCAACTTGCGAATCACTTTGGCAGGCCAGAATGAATAGCCTTTCTGTTTTGCATACACTAATTCATGGGGTGGATTCTAAGAAATCAAAAGTTACGATGTGAAAAATATTAATAAAATAGGCACAAACACAAAAAAAGAATGAAACCTACACAAGGTTGGCAAAACCAATTTCTGCTCTTCTTTTCATTGGACATTCGATAACAATCTGTGCACTGGCGAATCTCTGTCAAATCGTAAGTACAGTCTCTTAACATTTGTCGGGCCATGTCAGCGACGGGACTGTGAACTAAGAAACGACACAAGAAATAAGTTTTAAAATTAGACTAGTTTTAAAAATTCAAAATACCTTCTGTAATATATCGGATATAACCAAGGCTTACCTCCGTAATAAATCACAACATTATGAACAATATTCTGCACATCGGCTTCAAACTCTTCGAGGTTTCGATATTTTCTGTCTAGAGTTTTATTTTCCAGCGTCATGATGTCAACATAATTGTAAATTAGATGGGTTTCACGCCAATTGTCCTCCTTCCTAGGGGGCTTTCGGAGCGGATCAATACATTGCTGGAATGTAATCGTATGTGTCATTAGCAAGATGCAGACGATGGCGAGAGTTCGTAGAGCAAGCCGGCACAGAAGAAAAGCATCATTGAACTAACTAAGGTGAAAACTGAAATGCAAGAGCAATTCCATCCCAAAGCAACCATGCATAAAATTCAAGTGCATGCTACACTTGGCACTTCCCGAATGGCACGCAAAGAAGAGGCAGGTAGATAATTCCAAAACAGATGCGAATTTACAAATGTGTAAATTTTGAACAACCTGGAGTCGGGTCATGGCGGTCGTGAAACTGGGAATCCGTTGCGGGTCAGGTCTGCCTAAGTATTCATAGCAGCCACCGGCACTAACCTTCTCCTTAAGTCGATTGCAGGTGTAGCCCAGCAAGATGTTCACGTCATCTCTTTTCACGTTCAGTGGGCGGGATGCTTTCACAATCTAAGCCATCCCAATGAAAAACAATCAACTATAAGCATGCTATCCTGGTTTTACTTTTCACTACTTAACAACCAATAGAAACAAATGACATTGCCTTTACACTCCAAACTGCCAAATTTGAAACACTTTTTACCAACGAGCAATAGTGCGAGAACACATTTCCAAAAATTCCTCAACCATTCAGGTTCTGTCTAGTTATTTAATAAATAGAATAAAGTTTCCAAACTTTTAATTGAGCAACAAACGAATAACGTCATAAGGCTGCACCTGTGCTCTTTGAAATAGTTCACGCCAATAAAACAAGCATGCAACTTTCAGTTTGATTGTTCCATACCAGTTTGAGCCATATAATGTTCAAATTGTATAATTGAAAGCACTGCCTCATGACGTCTTTTCCAGCTACAGAGCAAACTCTATTCCTTCTGAAATTATTTTTTTATTAACTTACTAGACCAGGATTTCTCAACCATTAGCCAAAAATGGGTAATTAGCCCTACTTATTACTATGCATAGCCAGTATCTGTTAGAGAATGTTATATGTCAAGACAACAATTAAAATGGATAGTTATTCAGTTCTCTTTTCTATCGTTTCTTGGTTTTTTTACTTTTCAAAAAACTAAGGAAAATTGTCATGTTTTAAAGAGGCCTGGCAGGCTAGATTCCAGCCCGTTGGTCATTGGTTGGAAACTACTGTACTAGACCGAACATGGATGAGGCATTTGATGAAATGCAGGTTTTCTCATTATATTAACCGTCGGTAAAAAACCTTTTTAGGGTTAACTACTCCTTGATTAAATATGCTTAAGTCAATTGAGAACCACGCGTAAATTTATAATTCTTTTCATACAGAAAAAAAAAAACATTAGGCCTACATTTATCTTACATTTACGATTTCTTACATTTTCACCCTATTTCAAATAAAACAAATAATAAAAATGGGAGCATTATTAAATTAAGAAGTGCCAATAGATTAAGCTACAGAATTAATAAAAGCAATTACCAATGGTGGCAAAACCAGGCTTTAATGACTAACAATGAATAGAATAAGATAGGACTTTTTAATTGAAATAATTATTTTAACCATTTCTGGAATATTTTTTAATTCCCATAGCCCAAATAACTTTTTTAAAAATATTTGGACTTTCCTTAATTATATGCATACATATGATTATCAAAATGTAACACACAGAACACACTTTTGCTGTTAAAAACATTTTTTAACTTACTGTGCAAACTGGACAAATAAATTTTGAGGCAGATGCTTGCATGTCCTTCCGGCAGCAAACATCATGAAATACCCTAAAGCATTCACTGCAACAAAGCATGCTTCCACCTCGATGACATTGAAAGCAATACCAGTCATGGCCATCCTTATGCTAGGAATAATTGGCAATGTTAAAACACGTTTAGATTTGACATTTCAATTTTATGCCATTTACACGTTTTCAAAACTGCATTTACAACTTTTAAATTCCAGATATCAGTATCTGAGCATGGTGCTACTAAGGGTCATGCTTAAAAAGGTTGACCTTGAGCACTCAAATATTCAGTAGCTTTTCATCGGCATTAATATTCCTTACAAATATAAAAAATGTATCCTTCTTACCACTAGAAAGTTTGGTTGGTGATAAATGGTCTGCTCAATACCAACTTGATTGCCTTTGCAACCTACTTTCTGGGTTGTGTACAGCAGGTTGTCTTTAACAGCCATTTCTACCTGTTTTTTTGCATCCACTTAACATGAAAAGAAACAACAATGAATAAACATTGCGTTTTATGAAGGTTTCTTTCATAAATCTTTGCAGAAGATCGTGAAGAGCAGCTTACTTTCATTAAAATCATGTGCCTTCTTCAACGCAAGCAAAATGCGATCCAGTGACACCTGCTTTTTCTGTTGCCGTACATTGTCAACGGCATCCCAGATGAACTGGACTGTAAGTGGACACGAGAGCCTTCGCTTGGTACACTCCATATTTGATCATTTGAACATCACCTGATAAATAAGTCCAAAACAATTGTTATGTGAGCGTTTTACTTTGGGTTTTAAAATAGGTTACTGGGAGACGCCATCGCGGCGGTCTCTAAAACTCAGTTCAATATGTGCAATTGTCAATAGCTACTATTGTGTTTTAAGGTTTATGGCTACCATACAACTTACTGTTGCACCAAATCAGTTTTTGAAGCAGTCTGGCTGAAAAAGTGCATTCCTGACAAAAATGTTGTCAAATGGGGCATAATGTGCCTGCATATTCCAGCAAACCAAGTGTAAATAGGCGGGTTTTAGCGCTATTACCCTGTTACCATTTGGATACATAGTTAAGACCTGGAGCATTTTACTGTTGACGCCAGCTGTTTTATCGTTTTGGATAATGGTGCCGGGTAACCAAAAGGGTAACCAACCTGTTATCTACCTAAATAGGTGGTGTACCAAATGAGGTAATAGAAATTATGGATGCTTCATTCAGGAAAATCATCGAATGAAGAACTTTGCGTTTTAGCGTTTTGCTTGTATCCTATGATAAGAGTTAAGAACTACTTGTAAACTGGATGACTCCGCGTATGACAGGGTAATAACGCTAAAACACGCCTATTGGCACATGCATCGCATTCTACTTTGGGTAACAAAGTTTGTCAGGAGAATCAACCTTTAATACGTGATAATTGTACAACTACATGGGAAGCCTATTATGAGCTTGATAACACGACAGTTATGTCCTCCAAATGTTCTAAAAAAAATTAAGGTGACTGCAAGTCCCATGTAATACAGCACATCGTTTCAATTCAATTCAACTCAGTAGCCTACAATCCCTTCTAGCATGGATTCATCGTGAGTTAACCGCCAAATAATAGCTTGCACGGCTCACATCATCTGGGTGCGGTTTGAAATTGATTACCGAGCAAGTGTGGTTGAGTGGCAACAATTTTGCCTCGCAATCGGGAGGCCTGGGTTCAATTCCCACGGTTGGCTGCTTTGAACATTGGTTTCCCTCGAGACGACTCTCTAGGCCTTTGAGCCTAAGGCAAATGCCATGGCAGTACCTCTATAACGTCGGCCCCGACCGCATTCTTCTCCTAACCCCTCCAACCTTCCTTCCTCATCATCAGTGATGAGGGCCGAGCATAGCAAAATGCGTGACGGTTAATTAATCCTAGATTTGAAACTGATTTAGCATAAATCGGGAAAAGGATGTTGTGACAGGTAGGAAAAAGGTCAGGAAAGTGGAATGTGGTTTTGGCCAAGTTTTAGCAGTACTGCCTCTACTTGCCTTAAAGACCCATTTGAAGGTCTAAGGAGACCCATGAAAACCATGATCACGGCAGCCCAACTTGGAAACTGAACACAATCTTTGAATCGTGAGGCAGAAGGTTAAAGGGACAGTCTCACTTTGAAACAAGTTGGTTTTAATAAAAAGAGCGTGAAAAATGATAATTAAAATGGAAATT